>BROG01000331.1:730000-788009 GCA_030159075.1 Atrina japonica | reverse complement strand
CAACTGAGCCAGGCCGGCTCCACTGTATATGGTCATGCTCCAGAATACTATCTAACATTCCTGACAGGGGGCTCCATATTGTGTTACAAGATCCCCGTGTCGACCATAAAACTTCGTTAGTGACGATTTCAAGCGTTCAAGGACGTAACCCTGTGTAAGTAGTTTATTAGCGAGTCGTTTGGCTCTCAGAATAAAACATTCATAGGAGGGACATGCCCTGGTATTACATATAAGTTGTGAAAACGCCACAGGCAGGAGTAGCTGAAATATTACTACTTAGGAACTAAAATTCGTGATATGGAAATTGAAATCGTCGCGTTCTCATAAAATATAGACGCTTAATCAACATAGCTTTAAGAAGTCAATAACGGATGCATACCTGCTTGATATATTGGTTGTCAATAGGCCGACGTTTTAACGTTAAATTAGTGTAACTGAACACGTTGGAATATTGAAAATATTTAAGATATTGGATTTTTTTTTTCAATTTTCATTTTTTTTTCAACAGTGTTTACGCCAAACTCACTAATTTTTCACTGAATATATGGTGGCGAATGTAGAAAATACGTCATAGATAGTTTTTTATTGATTTGCAACTTTAAGAAATATATATACAAAAAAACTAAAGGACAAGGTGTAAATATAAGTACATATATACACTGATCTATGTGATGATAATTTGAATTTCAGACTTTTTGTTATATATCAACTATTTATTCTGTATAACGAATAATCGATACCTGAGATCTGTTGACACTATCAACGTTGTCTTTCACCAAGAAATCTTGGTCGAAGTTATAGTGTCAATAGTCAAAGAAAAATTTAATCAAAAACTTTGATGGGATGGAATATTATCCAGTTTTTCTTGAAATAAGGATGATATTTGATGGGAATTAGCCAATAAGAGTTGAGTTTAGGGATGATGCATTTTTGTTTTATATACCAAATGACATGATAAAACGACATGCAAAGAAACAAAGCATGATGACTTCAAAGAAAAGCAAATAAAAAAAAAAAACTATTATAGACAAATTAATACAATAATAAAAGATTTTTAATTAAAATAAAACTGACTGAGAGACAAGACAGGCAATATAAAATGTAAAATCAAAAGACTTGAATAACAAATATACTAGGAGAAAAAATGCAATAAATGAGATTTGTGATAGCCAGGAGACATGCTGAAAAAAACCCCCAATATAAATAAATGTTACAGTAGTTGTCATGTGAGAAGGGGGCCATGTTGTTTCAATGCTGCACATCGAGTAACTTTATAATTTTAGTCTTTTAGTGAAATACTGAAACCTTGACAATATTTGAAATTCTTCCTCGTACAGATGCACATAGGTGCGGGAACAACAATTTGGCAACGTTCTTATGTGTGTGACTTACTGCTAGAACAGGTAATATTATCTGAAGCAGGAAAAATAAAACTTCCACAGATATTTTGTTGTGTTTAATGTTTATATCCAACATAGAGAAAGCTGAGAGAGAGAGAGAGAGAGAGAGAGAGAGAGAGAGAGAGAGAGAGAGAGAGAGAGAGAGAGAGAGAGAGAGAGAGAGAGAGAGAGATTAGATTGGGTGCGCTTCGTGTGTGATCTGGTTTAGTTGTTCTTTAATGCCGTTCTCGACAATTAGTAGTATTAGAAGTCGATCGGAGGAAGCTTTCGGTGCAATTTTCCTTCAAATTAGCGACATCTCTTTTTTCCTCACTTGTGTGGCCTACTCTTAACAACAACACATTTTTTCGAATGGAGATTATACAGTTGTTGTATTCGACAATCGCATTAATCGGCTGTACAAACAGAAACGACAATTGCATTAAAACTCGAAAGGGGCGAAGATTTTACAAAGTACATCAAATTTCAAGGGTATTTGTCATCGCATTCAATTTATATTCAATATAATAAAATATTCGACTAACAATACTATCATATCCATAATAAACATAATATTACTGGTAAAGGTGTTATAAATTAATTGTGTTGTTTGAATTCCCATCCTCGTTCTACGCAGGTGAAGACAAGTGTAGATATAGACGTTAAGGTATCTATAAGGTATGGCAAGAAGTGTGTGTGTGTGCGTGTGTGTGTGTGTGCGCGTGCATGTGCCTCCGTTTGTGATAATGATGATGATTTGAAAACAACAGAAGTATGATGGTAATAACAATCATCATCATCATCATCATCGCTGCCATTATCAACAGGAACCTTGTATTTAACCCTGCACTATCTGAATTACCCAGCGATTTCCTGCCATCACCCTTTTAAGCTTGTTTATTGTTGATACAATTGAAGCGTGACATGTAAGTATATTATATACCTCTGAAATTTATCAATTCTTAAGTGTCACGGTGTTTTAAGATTGTAAATGCATATACACAGCGAGAACTCTTTGATACAGTACAACTAGAAAATACGATTAACACACGAATGTTTACCTGTACTACTTGTCGGTATTTGATCTACCCCTATGGAGCCTCTTTATTATCCGGTATTGTCTCCTTCGACGCCTTATTAAAATGATAGGGTACTTCTTTACTGTCGACTTAGGAGGGTTAATCTTGGGTACCTGCCACGACACACATTCATATCTAGAGGAACTGCTGAATGTTGAGAACTATAAGCAGGTAGGCTGCATTTTCTGTAAATTTCTTTTATAATACAGACAAATAGTTGTACGCATTTCGCTAACTAATACACTGTCATCTGATCTGTAGGCCTATACATGACGGCTGATTTTGAATTTACAATCTGCATCCAGACCAGTCTACAGTCGCGTGGCATATACATGTATTTATCGAATTTCATAAAAAAAAAACGTTAAAATGAAACAACGTAAAGTTGCACGAAAGTGAATTGGGTGTCAGGGGTGAGGGTTTCACAGGGAGTATTGTGGTTGATAACTTGGTATAACTAATTTAGTTATAATTTCTTACAGAGAACGGTATGATGGCGAGGCAAGAATAAAGAGTTATTGCTTTTAAGTTACTCACAGTAATTCTATTTAAAAGAAATCATTAAAAATGCGTGTTTATTTATAACTTTTTGTGTATGTCTGCGGTGGGTGGGGGAAGATGCAATATCGTGTGTGTGATAAAAAAGAGGATTAAATTTGTATATTTCGCTTTCAAAATATACGAGTCTTAAACGTATACGTATGACACGATAAAATAACAAATCAAACGAGTTCAAGACCTATTTTTGCTCTTGTTAAACCTTGTTTTTTTTCTACTTAAACCTAGTTTTTCTCTAGTTAGACCTAGTTTTACTCTTGTAAAAAAACATGCTGATTTTTCTCTAGTTAAAACTAGTTTTCTCTAGTTAAAACTGGTTTTCTCGAGTTAAACTTAATTTTTCTATAGTTAAACCTAGTTTTTTCAGTTAAGCCTGGTTTTTCTCTTGTTAAATAAACCTACTTTTTCTTTAGTCAAACCTACTTTTTCTCTGTTTAAACCAAGTTTTCCTCTGTTTAAAATAGCTTTTCTCTAATCAAACCTACTTTTTCTCTATTTAAACCTAGTTTTTCTCTACTTAAACCTATATTTTTTCTCTAGTTAAACCTAATCTTTCTTGAAACTCACATAAACGGGGGAAAACGTGAGTAGTGGATGTTAGATCACAGCAGCCATATTGAAAATGTCCACAATAATTTCAACTTAATTTTATTTTCCGGAACATTTAACATCGGAACTGAAGCGACACTAATTGTATTTAGTTTAACGTTTAATCCATATTTCATATGCAAGATCACAATCACGGATGAGTTTCCAATGCAGATTTCAAAAGGAATGATAGACCACAGTTAGTTAGTCGGTCTGTATCGAGATACGGTCCAGTATAAATAAAAAGTGGGCGTGTCTGGTTGAACGATATAGCCATCATAATTATAATTCTAGGTATGTTAATATCGAAAGGTAAAACGACAGGTGAAAAACCGCTGATGAAAGTAAAAATTTTCAATAATTTCATAATTCTTCCGGTTGTCTCTTCCCGGTTACATTATATCCGAGTTTTCTCTCCCACAATTAAAATGGCTGCCACCATATGACTGAACAAATGAGCGTGTTGTAAAACATACAAATAAAAAAAACCCAAAAAACAAGACAAATTAACAGCAAAAAAAAAAAAACCGAAAGAAAAAAACAAAGTAAATAAAATCAATCAAAGGACGAGCTAAAATGACGACCATATTGAAATTTTCAGTTCTCTAAATCTCTTGATTTTATCCTGAGTGCGATTTTTTTTAATAATCATAAAATTGATTATTACTTAATACTTGACTTGCCTATAATTCTGTTAGCAGCTTTGACGCAATATTATGCAGTTCAAACCCAGATTTTTTATGTCAATTGAAAAGCTTTTTGTATGAGGATTATGGGCGAACAATTTAAAAGAAATACGGCGTTTCCGAGATCCGGTACGGCTCAGAAAATACATTGCGCTGATCATGCATGTGACTGTTAACAAACGCTAGGCATTTTTGTCGCTGGAAATATGAAGTGAGCATAGGCAGCTGGATATATCATAACACATTGCATATGCGTGATGAAATGTTATAAATCGGACTCCAGAAAGAAAAATAAGTCAGATAAATATCCGTGGAGGGATGGCATTTCATTTAAAACCGTTTCCCGATGATGACCATACGAGTGGACTTTGGCGCGTTTTCCTATGATACGCCATCCAAGCCACTATTATGAGTTTCTGCCTCATCATATGGATTGTGACCAGTATTTTGTAGGAAATTATAGATTGAAAATTAAAATTTTAATTGTGGGAACTTTAGTATTAATCTGAACTTTATTATCTAATAGCTGATATTGGGACTACTGTATGTATCCGCCATTATGCCTAGATTTAGGTCAGATAGTGATGAAAGTCACATGACAGAGATGGGCCTGTCGAGGGATCTCGGAAACGATGTATTGTAATGCACATAAATGGCATTAAATGTGTAGCGGTGCAGAAGGTATCGACCCGGATAGCTCAGTTAGTAAGAGCGTCCTGCTAGTGTTAGGAAGGTCCTGGATTCGATTCCCGGTCTGGCCGCACATATTTCCTCGCCTACTACATTTGGCACCCAATTAAATAACTCATTGTGGTGTGTAAAGAATCTGTATATTGTGACTTCGCAGCAGAGTCGATTTCAATTGGCTCGGGGGTCGTTTTCTGAGCCAATCAAAATGCGTCTTACAATCGATCACGCATCGACCACATGATAGAGGGGAAAATACGTAAACACAGAATAATGACGACGTGCAGAATATGTCACCAGTCTTTTTATTGGCTAAAGTCAGGGGTCAGTGTCGGGTCAATCTAAGTGAAATTTTAGAACGGCGATAGATGTCGCCACCAGTGATCGCCAAATATGAAATGTAATCTGTCAAAGTGTTTGAGGAACGACGTGGATAAGAAAACCTTGACTTGGGAAGATGGGTAGGGGAGTTTACAATGTGCAACCGGCTTAAGACCACCGGTCTCCAACAGTCCATTCATAGAACGACGTCGAGTGTATAACAATTTTAATTTTTGTGAACTAATATAGCAAAGAGACATCATTATACTAAAACATATAGGTAATATTATAGTAAACTCAAGGAAAAAACCAAATAAATGATTTGCCGTCGGTGAAGTTTATCCCACACGACAAAAAGGTGGTCGTTATTAATGGCGGAGTAATACAGATGATATAAAATGCAAAAATGGATGTCTCAAATGAAGTAGGTGTACAAACAATCAGATTAAATATAATGTGTAAAAGGTAACTCGATACCGTCGACTGGTCACTTCAAGATTTAAGAGGTTAAAAAATGTGTGAAATTAACAGTATATTTGTCTCAAATACGAGATTGTCACAAATCCTGTTAGTTAGATTTTAATGTAGAACAAAGGATGACCAATGAGTCAAAATATAAACAGCTATCTAATGAAATTTAATGTCCTCCAAAGGGAAGTATAGTTATGCGAAAAAACAGTAATACACTCAATATGCAAAAATTTTCAGCCCATTGGCCTTTATCATACGACAATATATACGACATTATGTATATTAGTTACATAGTACTAAGTCTGCACATTACACAGCTTCATGGCAAATGTTTCAAGATGTTGATAAAGGCCAAGGGGTAGAAAATTTGTGAATATTAAGCTATCTAATGATTTATTAAAAATCTGGATCACTTAGATTTTCCTATAAAGCATTAATATTGGTTGTATGTCATGTCAAACGTTGCAAAAATTCGATCTAGGTCATTTGGGGTATAATGAATCATTTCACCGGTAAAGTGGTACCTCGCCTAAAGACCACCTAACTGAGGTGACCGCTAATTTTCAGTCTCGGGAAATTTTTTATATATTTCATGCGAACAGACTCTAAAGACCACCTCACTAATCAGACCATTTTGAGTCAGTCAGTGAGGTGGTCTTAATAACGAGGTTCCACGGTAACACTTCACTGATCAGACTTTGAGTCAGTCAGTGAGGTGGTCTTGATAGCGAGGTTCCATGGTAACACCTCACTAATCAGACCACTTTAAGACAGTCAGTGGGATGGTCTTGATAGCCATGTTCCACGGTAACACACTGCTAATCAGACCACTTTGAGTCAGTCAGTGAGGTGGTCTTGATAGCGAGGTTCCATGGTAACACCTCACTAATCAGACCACTTTGAGACAGTCAGTGGGATGGTCTTGATAGCCATGTTCCACGGTAACACAACGCTAATCAGACCACTTTGAGTCAGTCAGTTAGGTGGTCTTAATAGCAAGGTTCCATGGTAACACCTCACTAATCAGACCACTGGTCTTGATAGCAAGGTTCCATGGTAACACCTCACTAATCAGACCACTTTGAGACAGTCAGTGGGATGGTCTTGATAGCGATGTTCCACGCTAACACACTGCTAATCAGACCACTTTGAGTCAGTCAGTGTGGTGGTCTTGATAGCGATGTTCCACGCTAACACACTGCTAATCAGACCACTTTGAGACAGTCAGTGGGATGGTCTTGATAGCGATGTTTCACGCTAACACACTGCTAATCAGACCACTTTGAGACAGTCAGTGGGATGGTCTTGATAGCGATGTTCCACGCTAACACACTGCTAATCAGACCACTTTGAGACAGTCAGTGTGGATGGTCTTGATAGCGATGTTCCACGCTAACACACTGCTAATCAGACCACTTTGAGACAGTCAGTGGGATGGTCTTGATAGCGAGGTTCCACGCTAACACACTGCTAATCAGACCACTTTGAGACAGTCAGTGGGATGGTCTTGATAGCGAGGTTCCCGGTAACACACTGCTAATCAGACCACTTTAAGACAGTCAGTGAGGTGGTCTTGATAGCGAGGTTCCACTGTAACACACTGCTAATCAGACCACTTTGAGACAGTCAGTGAGGTGGTCTTGATAGCGAGGTTCCACTGTAACACACTGCTAATCAGACCACTTTGAGTCAGTCAGTGAGGTGGTCTTGATAGCGAGGTTCCCGGTAACACACTGCTAATCAGACCACTTTAAGACAGTCAGTGAGGTGGTCTTGATAGCGAGGTTCCACTGTAACACACTGCTAATCAGACCACTTTGAGACAGTCAGTGAGGTGGTCTTGATAGCGAGGGTTCCACTGTAACACACTGCTAATCAGACCACTTTGAGTCAGTCAGTGAGGTGGTCTTGATAGCGAGGTTCCACTGTAACACAAAGCTAATCAGACCACTTTGAGTCAGTCAGTGAGGTGGTCTTGATAGCGAGGTTCCACTGTAACACACTGCTAATCAGACCACTTTGAGTCAGTCAGTGAGGTGGTCTTGATAGCGAGGTTCCACGCTAACACAAAGCTAATCAGACAACTTTGAGTCAGTCAGTGAGGTGGTCTTGATAGCGAGGTTCCCGGTAACACACTGCTAATCAGACCACTTTAAGACAGTCAGTGAGGTGGTCTTGATAGCGAGGTTCCACTGTAACACACTGCTAATCAGACCACTTTGAGACAGTCAGTGAGGTGGTCTTGATAGCGAGGTTCCACTGTAACACACTGCTAATCAGACCACTTTGAGTCAGTCAGTGAGGTGGTCTTGATAGCGAGGTTCCACTGTAACACAAAGCTAATCAGACCACTTTGAGTCAGTCAGTGAGGTGGTCTTGATAGCGAGGTTCCACTGTAACACACTGCTAATCAGACCACTTTGAGTCAGTCAGTGAGGTGGTCTTGATAGCGAGGTTCCACTGTAACACAAAGCTAATCAGACCACTTTGAGACAGTCAGTGAGGTGGTCTTGATAGCGAGGTTCCACTGTAACACAAAGCTAATCAGACCACTTTGAGACAGTCAGTGAGGTGGTCTTGATAGCGAGGTTCCCGGTAACACACTGCTAATCAGACCACTTTGAGTCAGTCAGTCAGGTGGTCTTGATAGCGAGGTTCCATGGTAACACCTCACTAATCAGACCACTTTAAGACAGTCAGTCAGGTGGTTTTGATAGCGAGGTTCCATGGTAACACAATGCTAATCAGACCATTTTGAGTCAGTCAGTGAGGTGGTCTTGATAGCGAGGTTCCACGGTATGACTTTCAGTATATTTTTGCAAAGTTTGACATGCAACAAGTTTTGTAACAGATGGGTAATGATGCAAGCTTCTTTTTGGATTGGTATTACTATTTAAGATGACATATTGAGATTTCTCACAACAGAAAGATTTTCTGTATTTGAGGAGATGGGAGTTAAAGAATATGTTGAACGTGTACAGTCCGGGTATGTGTAAGTCTAGAAAATTCCATTCATTAAGATGTTGCAAATTACGGACATGGTCTATCCCCATGGCTGTGTTGTTATCGCTAAAGACCAAAAGATAACAATTACATGTACAACCTAAGCTGCTTTGTAAATGTAAGAATCCGAATCACTTAATTTAAGATAAAAATTATCCGGAAGATGACAAACTGGAGTGACAAATGCTGCGATTATTTGTCCGACGCAGTAATCACACCCGATGCCGCCCGAAGATACGTGTAAATGTCTGAAAACATGGGTCTTTTAAAGTAACTTATATCATGTTTTGATGTTACGCCTAATACGTAAGTGACCGATCTGAAATGATTAAAGCAAATATCGTGAAAACATTCTATTGTATTTTTGTTTTGTTTGTTTGAGTAAGAACTTCGGGATCGGGATGGATAGAACATTAAAACCATGTCACCAATTGTCAAGCCCGAGTTTAATCTGTATTAATTATGTGGAAAACATAATCAGTTCACCCCCGAAGAAGCTGTTATGTTTTTACTTGAGATCATTGAACGTGGTATAATAATCGGTTAAGCAAAATTATTCTGTTTAAGTTGTTCCGAATACGATTCTCTTTGGAAATCTGCACGCCACCACAAAGATCATTACCAAGCCACATCTCATACGGTCGTGAATTGAATTGAATTTGATCAGATTTGCGAACACAAAACAAAACAAGGTAAGATCGAAACGAACTATACATATATATATATATATATATATATATATATATATATATATATATATATATATATATGAAAAAAATCACGGATTCGTCATTCTTCGATAAAAAAATATACTAGATCTTGTGCAATAAAATTGCATTTATCTTCGCTTTAAATATTTTATCTTTGTATTATTGGAGGCAAACACTGCATTGTTAATAGCAATTAAAATGCTTTTATGTTCGCGAGAAATAAACTTCTAGTTTATATTTAAACAGTAACAATACACGTCCTTGTAAATTATGGTTTGTTCCTCGGCATTTCAGAGACATTAAATAAATTTGTCATATCATAAATTTATTTGATATCATTTACTTACTCAATTCATCAAAAGATCATATTTCCCTCGCGCGGTCATCATGTTCGATTTCTTCACGTACACGTTTCCTGGAGTGGGGATGTGGGGTCTTGATTTCATAATAATTTAATTTACTGCTTCAGCTACTGATGGTAACGATATTACCCTTACTGTTAAAAACAGACATTTGCGCCGTGTCGTGAAAAAAAACCACAGTCCGGTTATACCCTTCTAAACATTTTCCTGGAATTGGAACATGCATATCGATCTTGATTTTATAAATTACGGTCCCGCACAGGTACGCATGCAGATCTTGATACTAAATGAGAGTCAGTCATCCCTATGTTTATGCGTCGTATACAAAATTATATGCAAAGGTAATTGTTTCTTAGCAATTGTTAATAATTGTTTCTTATCGATTCAATGCCAACTCGATATTTTCGACAAAATAGTACAACACATTTTATTATATGGTTGTGAGGTATGGGAATTTTCTAATACAGCCAAAATCGAAATTTTGTAAACTTTTACTCCATTTAAAACAATCTACACCCCACTACATGATTTATGGTGAGCTTGGACGCCGCCCGCTATCTATCCAAATACAATCGCGTATAATATCTTATTGGGCAAAACTAATCACTGGTAAAGAGATGAAGATTGCAAACTTATTGTATAAACTAAGTAGTGTAATAAATCAGGAAACCAAAAAAATTAGTTGGGTGCAAAATGTAAAAAATATTTTCAATAAATGTGGGCTATCAAACATTTTGTTAAATCAATCTCCAACATTGAATGTTTTTTGTTATAAAGTGGCACTAACTGTATGCATGTGTGTGCAGTTTGATTGCCTTCGTGAAATTGTACAAGTGTAGTGACAATTGAAAAGCCGTTGGAAAGGCGAACATTTTAAGCAAGGACACACACACATACCATAGGCGTCGGGACCCCTTTTTTTGCAAAGATAGACATAGGTGTTGAAAATTGGGGCTAAGCCCCCAGACGTTTCTGGCGTGTGTGTGTGTTTTAAGTTGGTTTAGCCCCCCCCCCCCACTTTCAATTTGCTTCAGACGCCTATGCATACAGTAAACATCTTTCTCCCTGTCTCTCGGGGACGATGGCAGTGGCATTAAGTAGCCATGCTTCTCGTTAAATCAAGCTAAAGCAAGCAAATGTAAGCATGTTTGTGTGATGAGTCATCCGTCTTTGATTTACATTTGTAATAGATAGAGCTAAAATTAATACTGAAAAGAGGGGGTTATAAAAACTTAAAAAAGTAGTATACCTCTATACGTGATAATTATGAACACAGTTGTTTTGTTAGGGGTGAAGTGTGTCTGTTTCCTAAACGTAGTTGTTATGTTATTTCACGTCCAAAAATATTTTTTCTTATATGAGTTTATTTCCATTTTAGATTTTCAATAATTTTGGGTATATCGAAAATCAAGCAAAAATCAAGTCAACACACCTGCTAATTTCAGTTTATTACCTTCTATGGAAGTAATTTCTCATTTCAGCGGATTTCTTGTGATTTTGGCTTTTTATTGTAAACTACGATAGATAGAGCGAAAATGTTCATCGCAAGTTCAACATATCCGAAATTATGAAATGGCCACTGACAGGACTTATTTATCATTTTAAGTGGATTTTAAAATGTATTCAGTTGTTTTTGCTGTACATATATTGACCAGTATGGTATAATCTCAAGTTTTAGCTGTAGGACTTACAAATTACGTCTGCCGTATCAAAGGGGCATTATTATTATTATTTTTTTTTTTAAATCTTTCCATTTTTAGAACTTAGATTGATATACAATAACAAAAAAGAGTTATACATAGGCATAAAAATTCTTAAATTCCTATATATTTTGTGAAAATTGCTTGAGAAATCCAGGTTTGACACTTTCTTAATTTCAACCTTACTATTTGTATATCTCAAATTGGACCTGATCTCATTTTCACAAAATGTATAAGAATAAATCATTCTTATGCCAGTGTATAGCTCTTATTTGTTATTGCACATTAAGTACAAGTAGTAAAAGTAGAAAAAAATCGAAATAATTTTCTTTTGGTAAACACAGCTAATGGCTCTTTAAATACGGTCTGACAATTCACAGTTTTTGAACGTCGTTTTTGTAAATATTGTATTTTAGTAGGTATCAATGTAAGAGAAACAATAGGTGTAATTTGATTGGGTGTCAACGATAACAATTCCGGTAATCATGGAGCAGTGAACAGTAGTTGAAATGTGATCACTCCCGCGGTGACAAAGTGACAATCACTTTCACCTTGAACCGGCTTACAACCCATCCTGAACGTGCCAGACTGTTGGGCATTTTCCTTGAAAATAAGATAAAGTTTTACAAATTTTCCAAGAATGACGACAATTCTTTCTTCGACTTTAGGTATCCATTCCAATGGGAACATTCCAAATCTCTTGAGACGCCAGAGTTCGTTATCACAGCGTGTTTCACGTATGATTTGCTCGGTGAGAACAGTCCGGGTCAAAGAATGGCTGGATGGACAAATGTATGCACGTGAGTAAATATTGTTGTTTTTCCAGTTTCATCGCCAACTATGTTACATTTATATTGTACACATTTTCATGGAATTTCTAATATTTTGCGGTAATAAAGTTTAACCTTCATTATTTTTTTACAGCGATTAACAAAAAAGTTATGCCAACTTATATAAATGTCTCTCGTTGACTCTGATGTTGGCGTGCGGGGTCCTTGCAGTGGGAGGTAACCAGAGTGCCCGGAGAAAACCCACGTGTCCGACTTGGAAACCACCATATCATCTCACATACTACCCTATCCAATCAAAGGATCGAACACAGGGTTGCATTGGTGAAAAGCGAGTGTGCTACCCCCCTCTCTCTCTTACGCGCACACACGCACACATTGCTGGCCTAAATCTGTTCCTACAGCACATTGACAGTAAAGAATTCCTGATGACCACCCCTACCGATTTTGATATTACTTAAAATTATTTCATTTAATTATCACATTTTATTTCATTTTTTATTTTTAATAATTTTGATTGGTAAGAAGTCACACTTATAGAATAAACTTTTTTCAGAAGATTTTTAATAGGGATTTTAAGACTGTGTGGGTGGGGTGACATTATACAATTATTGACTGGGTCTGAGGGCAACAGCAATTTTGTTGGCACCCGAGGTCTTGACTGTTGCCCGACGCGAAGTTAATAATTGTTTTGTTATATGGAACATGTTTCAATAATTTTACTCTTTTTAGTTCAGCGTAAAAATCCTTAATAAATTGTTCAAACATTCGTCACTGTGCCCTAATAAATGATCTAGAGATGTACCACTATTTGCTAAATAAGGTCAATCCCGGTCAAGGACCAGGATAAGACAAAAGGGAGCGGAGGTAATGAATTCAACACAGATTTTAAAGCAATAATGAGATGTTAGCAACGGCATTTTGTTTTTGAAATTGTCTGATAAGCTTTCCAATGATGTTGGTAATTTTTTTAATTAACAAATGCATAAAAAAATCACATATGTGCCATAGGATAAAACACTTAACCACTAATACAAATCAAAACATCACTGGACACAAAGTTACGTTCATGTATTGCGATTTAAACCCGTAAACTGTTTTTCGGGCATAAAATAACTCGTATTGCAGTACAGTATTTATTGTTGACCTCATCATAATATGCACGAGACATCAAGGTCCATCCCCAACCGGAAGAGAAACCACCGACCTTCCGCAGGTAAACTGGCCAACTTTCTCACGGAAAAATAAAAAAATAAAAAAAAGCTTAGGTTCCAGCAAGGACCAGAAGTGAGAGACTCCATGGTTCAAAGCGTGATGCCCTAACCACCGGCCACGGAGATCCTTCAGAAATCCACAAATGGGAAGGATAAACTGGGTATATCCGAGTCCCAGAGGATAATTTCTCCTTAAAGGTACTCTAAGATTAAAATTTGATTTTTGTATAAAATTTTGTTTTAATATCCAAATATTAAAACTCTGGCGTATATTGGTTATTTCCGGGTAATAGGATATTTTAACCCATCGACCCCTGTGGCCACATTTAGACTCGCCCAAATAAATTCAGGAATGAACAAGTTAAAGGGACACTAGCTATGTTTGCCTCGATTTTTATTCGACTTTTACTACCTGTACTTGATGTTCAATAACCAGTACTTAAGAGGTATACGCAGGCATAAAAATATTTTATTCCTATATATTTTGTTAAGATAAGGTCAGATCCAGTGTTTCGTTCATATACAACACAACAACTACTTTATTTTGTAACTCAAATCAAATAAATACGAAAGTATGGAAGGGACATGTGGAATTTTTTTTATCTCGTGTGCACGAAAAAAAAAAATATTAAGTCGTGTGCGCGACATAATTTTTGAGGAAAAAAATATTTAGTCGTGCGCACGAGATAAATTTTTTCCCACATGTCCCTTCCATATGATACGTGAGTGATAATGTACAGATATTTTAGCACTGGTTGACAATATGGTGGTTAACATGGAGACTGAAATGTAGTAAAAAGACTTAACCCTTTCAACGCTAAGTATCTAGATGGTATGCTCTTTTCTATTGTTTAGACAAGTCTATTATGGTCTGAAGGGTTTAAAGGGTCAAGAAAATTACAAAGATTTCGAAGTATTTTGATATTATCAGAACAGAACAAATTTTAAAATTTCAAAGTATTTGGACGCACAGTGTAAAACTTAGGTATAAACATTTACCGTTCTCTAAGAAAATGATTAGGCCCTACATTTAAAATATAATGGTATTCATCGCCAACAACGAGTTAGTTACAGAGTAGGTCGAATTTCTGCCCGATTTTAAGCGATTTTTTTGTATAATCAAAGACAGAAGTCCTCCCATATACTCTATTGAGCATCAACCTTAATGAATTCAGGTAAGGATTTAGTTCTACCGTTAAAGTCGCTGGTAATACAAATACAATCATGTTTATTGGAAAAAGTAGTGACTTCAGACACAAATTCATCGTACAAATCGATATTAAAATTTTTTGAATCATCAGGGGGTATATGAATAATTCCGAGAAGGACTTTTTGTCTGAGCCTATAATTTTGGTCTATGTCTAACCACAGAACATTCAGAATTTGAATGTACATAAGAAAATATTTGTTAATGTCATTTTTTTACGAGGCATGCTATGCCTCCAGTTTCTCATATGAACTTCTGTTTCCTATTCTTACGAAAAATTGTATAGTCTGGAATATTGATAATGTTATATATCTATTTTCACGATTATTCAATTACTAATGCACGTTTCCAGTGACGTAAATGTGAACTGCTGAGTTACGACAAGGTATCTGGGGCCGCTTAAGTCCGGACAGGTCCAAGATGGCAAAGTCCCTGGAAACAGCAGGGTTTTAGGGAATAAAATGTACATTTTTATTTAAAACTTACGAAACACCGCACACTCCAGGGACATGATTTTAGCTCGGATGATGTATGCGCACGTGCGTTTTGGCGTAAACGTAGTTACGCCAGTAGTTACAGCGTTAGTCATTATGTGTAGGGTAAAACATTATTTTTACGTAAAAGTACGATCCCCTTCTTTTTGTTGGAGGGATATTTGACGAGTTAAGCCGAATATCAACTTAAAACAATATACATGTACATACTAAAAAGTGTAAAAGTAGATATTTTCTTTTCTGCTGGATTTGATATACATGTACACGATTTATATAACTTGCGAAGCATCCCGGACAATATAGTTCCTTTTGGTAAGAGTTGTTCCTGACACTTTTTTCCAATTTTTTTAGCAAAAATATATTGCACATATATCTTTTTATTTTCTCAGGTGCGTCGGAGTGGCAAGAACATTTCCCGGCGGCGAAGGGATCATCTCAGTCTCCGATAAATATCGTGTCTGAAAGTGCAGTCTTTGACGAAACGTTGCTAGGGAAACCGCTCTCCGTTAACTATTGCACATCACGGGAAACGGACATTTTAAATGACGGACAAAGTGTAACGATATTTCCAAGGTCAAGGGGAGGTATGTAAAATTATTTTATGGTTTTAAAAATGTAAAATAAACAATACTAAATGTAAAACATACCCAATACAGCGCGCCCGGACCGAGGGATACTTTTTGTACTTTGTTCCCAACGTGACCCACAGAATGAATATAAAAACCAAATTACCCAGGAAAGGGATACTTTTCACAACAGTATAGTGACTAAGTCCCTATATTAATATACATTTGAAAAATATATTCTCGCCTCAAATCGTATTTGCTCTAAGTAAAAACTAAACATATATAAACTTTTCAATGATATAAGACTTGGCAGACATTGATGGAGACGCGCAAAGTCCCACAACTATGAAGAATAAACATTTGTAATTGGAGATGGAACAGTTTTACTTTGGTTTTTTTGGACCTTATACAATACAGATAGAAACACGCAACGCTTGTAGTCAAATGACAGACACGTTTCATTGTTTTATGCCTTTCTCAGTGCAGATGATTTTTCAAGGTAGTAAACCTAAAAAAAAAAAAAAAAAAAAAAAAAAAAAAAAAAAATGAGCCGGCCTGGCTCAGTTGGTTTCCTGTCTTTCGGATGAGACAGTAAAAACTGGAGGTCCCGTTTCGCAGTAGGTGTCGGCACGTTAAAGAACCCTCACTGCTCAGTGGCCGTAAGTGCCGAGCATAGGCCACAATTTGAAGCCCTTCACCGGCATTTGGTGACGTCTCCATATGAGTGAAATATTCTTGAGTGGGACGTTAAACAACAATAAACAAACAAACAAACTAAAAAAAAGTTATACAGGAAAGAATTATCAAATTAAGAATTCAAACAATGTTATAAATATCTGCCAAATGCACAAAAGAATCACTATATATAGATATAGATATATGTATATACAATGTGTACAAAGAGAGACAACTCTAATTATTGCACATTTTCATTTTTCGCGCTGTATGGCGTTTTTTTCACAGATAGGAAAGCGAAGGATTAACATTTCTTTTCGTGTAAACTGAAGATTTTGTAATTACTAGATAAGTGACTATCATTACTTCTACTTAAAAGAATTCAAATAACCAAAACACCTGTTATTCGACATCTATAGCAGGTTTTCTAAAAGCGTCTAGATTTTAGACACTAAAGCTCTCTTTCAGTTCATGACGTCTTAATGTAAGACGCATTTCTAAAATAATGGATATCTCTCAGTAAATATGAAAACGTTTTATGACAAAAAATGGTAAAATAAAATTTTGTGAACTTCTGTGAAAGAGCACTTTAAAAAGTTATCAATATTAAGAAATTTGAATTAATATTTTGACAGAAATTTCCGGCGGCCCTTTGTCCAAAGGGCATAAATATGAATTAGTAGAAATACGATTCCATTGGGGTCGTTACGGTACGAGAGGATCCGAACATAAAGTGAACGGAAAGGCATTCCCCATGGAGGTAAATAACTGTTTGAAAACTCTCTCTCTCTGTCTCTCTCTGTCTCTCTCTCTCTCTCTCTCTCTCTCTCTGTCGCTCTCTGTCTGTCTCTCTCTCTCTCTCTGTCTCTCTCTCTCTCTCTCTCTGTCTCTCTCTCTCTCTCTCTCTCTCTCTCTCATTATCGTATTGCCAGAAACACATAACTTGCTGGGCTGAGTCACATTTTAATTTTATCATATAGACTGGGGTTTACAAAGCTAACAAAGTATACTACATGTAATTGGATATTGATTTTTAATTTTTCAATTTTTTATTTCATATATTATTGTCCTTGAACTATTGAACTTTTTATGGTTTGTTTATATCACCAGGTGCAAATGGTGCATTGGAACTCTCATTTATACCAAAGTTATGAAGAATCTTTGGGCAAAGAAAACGGTATTGCAATAATTTCTTCATTTATACAGGTAGGTATGGTTTACTCATGTTGTTTTATCTATCTGTCTATCTATCTATCTATCTATCTATCTATCTATCTATCTATCTGTCTGTCTGTCTATCTGTCTGTCTGTCTATCTGTCTGTCTGTCTGTCTGTCTGTCTGTCTGTCTGTCTGTCTGTCTGTCTGTCGGTCGGTACGTCCGTCCGTCAATCAGTCATATTTCCCTCTATCTGCCTATCTTTCACCAGTCCAAATGGTTTTTGTATTTAGATACAGTGCATATACTTCCGGTTTTGTAATGTGTCCTTTGGGAAACTGCCAAAATTATTGATACCCTAGGTATACATATACAGAAATTGAATGGAAACGTGAGTTTTAGCTCTGTTTGGTTTTAGTGGTTTCAGGGCTCGAAGTCACCAAATTAGCTTAGTACTCAAGCTCAACTATTTCTTTTAGGATAAAACACAATTGATCAATTTATGCTGCAATTGGACATTTGTGTATACAGTAAAACCTTTGTAATAAGTTCACCTAACTGACCAACTCAAAGTGGTCTAATTTGTGAGGTGGTTTGTACTTGTGTAATAAATCTAAAGAATTTTCAAAACACTCAATATTTATGGTCTTAAATGTGAGGTGGTCTTCTAAGTGAGGTGGTCTCCTAATTGAGGTGGTCTCCTAAGTGAGGTGGTCTCCTAAGTGAGGTGGTCTTAAGGCGAGGTTTGACTGTATTTACAGCAAACAATTGTAAATTACAATGAAAAGTACTGTTAATATGAAGAAAACCTCAGAAAAGTCAAGATATAGTTCCAGACATTTCTAAAAGTTTTGTTACCATACTCAATGTATTTAGTCATTTTTTGTGAGAAAATTATAAAGTTGAGCCAATGTTTTTAATGTGAATGAAAACATTTATCAGTGAGTTTTCTTGTCACATCTATATCTATTGCTCATAACTATAGAGTCAAAATGTTAAAATAAAAATAAAATAAAACTTGAGTGCTGAATTCAGTTGGTGATTCCGGCACAGGGGCCAGTTTCACTAATTAAGATAGTAATTTTGCCCGTAAACGTAGACATTACTTTAGACGTAAATGCAGACGTTGACTCGGACGTAAATTTATACACAGGAAAGATACGACCTTTAGTGAAACTCGTTTTAAACGTAAGTTACGACTATGTCTACATATATGTCTACACGTAAAGTTTCGACCTGTAGATGAAGAGACAGTAAAAACCGAGATCCCCTGTCACAGTAGGTGTCGGCATATTAAATTACCCTCACTGTTCAATGGGCCAAAATTTGAAGTCCCCCACCGGCATTTGGTGACGTCTCCATATGCAGTAAAATATTCTTGAATGGGACGTTAAACAACAATACAACAACAACAACGTGTAGTAACATTGCCCCAGATTTGTTGAGAATTAGATATAATGTCCAGTGCCTTTCACTTTATTATCACATTCTATATTGTACATGATATAGGATATGGTGTTCACGAGTTTACACATAAACCACTGATGTAGAATAACTTCAGAATATATATAATAATGATTATTGTCTTATTTCCGGTACACCTGTTTTCATCTCGTTTGGGATTCACAATTGTTCTTCATGTTGAGACCACTTTGTATATCGAATTTGTCGTATTCTAATGAACTTTGAGTTTCGAATATCCATTGGTACTTCTTCATAATACTTATCAGATTCATTTTGAAATGATTTTCCAGACTGGGAAAGAAAATTTAGGCCTTAGAGCTCTGTTTCCAGATTCCCTGACAGAGATATCTTTCAAGGTATGGACACACTAGGAGTGTTATTCCACTTGATTTATTGTATTTCTTGCAGTTATGTATATGTTAATATTTTTCAAACAACGTATTGTAAGTGTTTCAATAGCATTACTCTTTTTATTTTGTGATAACGTTTCGCCTCTACAATAATTAGGATTTAGCAAGACATTATTTGGCCAAGTGTGATACCTTCTTTTTATTTCGGAGATTTAAATTTATATTAAATACAAGCTCAACTGAAGAAGTCTTATTGACAGAAACCATCATCTTGACCATTTGTTTTGGCCTCACTTGTAAAACTAAATAACTTTGGTTTTGGTAATGATATTTGCAATATATTGTAGCGGTCAAAATATCAGGCGTTGTCAGTCGGTGTTGCTGTATTTTGTTTGTTTGTTTTCTTGTATTTATCTTTTTTTGTCTTGAAGGGTCGTCAAAAGACAACAAATGCCCCCTTTAATCCAGCATGTTTGATTCCAGGTAATCACATATATGTAAATTTAAGTCATTCGTAGTACTTCAAATGCATTTACAGTCAATTCTTGAATTATCACCACTCGATTCATCGCCATTTTCGCAATAAAGCCAAACTATTTTTCAGGAAGGTTTTTCCTGCTGTATAAAATTCTCTTTATAATATCGAATTCATTATCGCCATCCGCCATTGTATTTTTAGAACAAACGTCCATTTCAAGGCGTTATTTTTCTCGATATACCGTCATAGGTGATCATGGCCATCGGCCAATGAAGCGGCTAATTTGTCGCTGTAAATCGCAGATCTAAAGCCAGGCAAAAGTAGTAAGACTAGGCCATTTAAAAGTTAGATTAATTACTTAATACGAACCTGTTTCAGATCTGTTCAATAAAGATATATCTATGAAATCAAGGAATGGTAAATCTATTTTCACCAAGATGCAGGAATTCAATTCATCGCACAAGACTAGATGTACCACAATATTTTTTTGAATAACAAAAAGTGGCGGTTGATTGAGAATTGACTGTATAGATATGAATACAGTGGATCCTCGTCTAAAGACCATTTCCCCCAAGAGATCACCTTGCATACATGTTGTATTTTAAACTTTTTTTTAATGAATATTGAATAAGTCAAGACCCCCACTTAAGAGACCACTTTGCAAATCAAATCAGTTTGAGTTAGTCAGGTGGTCTTGATAACGAGGTTCCACTGTATGTTACTAATTTTTCTTCTTTTACCAAATACAGTGTTTGCTTACTTAGTACTGTTGCATTGTACAAGTGTCATTGGGTTTGTACTAGAATATATGTTATGGTAGATTATTGATGAAACGATAGGTGCCCCCTGGTTATTAATTCATTTATTATTAAATGAACGGTGAGCTATTACAAAACTTAAAAAAAAACTTAAACGCACTGTTTAACCGGACTGACTGACGGACAGATGGACAAAGACAAAACCTACAGCTCATGCTCATATTTTCGTATTTATATCATATAATTTTTCAAACATTCTGATAATGATAGACCAGTTAAGTTTAAGTAAGAGTTATCTCTCTTTAATCGACAGATGCCGAACTACGGGATTACTGGACGTACAGTGGATCCTTGACAATTCCCATGTGTCTGGAAAATGTCACATGGATTATATTTCGGTATCCAGTGCTGTTATCTACTGACCAGGTAATTAGAAAAATGATATAATTGGGAATAACTTTATTCACCTTTTAATACTGTGCTTTACTTTGATCACCTGTGATGTCATAGAAAAAATGTATCATTAAACTGTGATATCATAGGAGAATTAGTCCATTATTCTGTGATATCCTAGGAGAATTAGTCTATTATTCTGTGATATCATAGGAGAATTAGTCCATTATTCTGTGATATCATATGAGAATTAGCCCATTATTCTGTGATATCATAGAATTAGTCCATTGTTCTGTGATATTATAGGAGAATTAGTCCACTACTCTGTGATATCATAGGAAAATTAGTCAATTCACCTGTGGTATCATAAGAGAAACAATCCATTCACCTCTGATATCATAGGGGAATTAGGCCATTCACCTGTGATGTCATAAGAGAAACCGTCCATTCACCTGTGATATCATAGTATGATTAGTCGATTCACCTGTGATGTCATACAGTACATACCTTAGATAGGTGGTAATGACTATTTCTTTGCCTAGCGTTTGGCATAAGAAGTGACAGTCATAAGGCTGATAAAATTAGACTTAAAACCGAAGTCCCGCATCTTGGTAGATGTAACACATAAAGGAGAACCTCACTGCATTGGCTTTAGTCCATAACAGAGATCAATATTTGTTATTTACACCTTAAGATGGTGGTATAACAATAAAGGCGACAAATTCTTGGTTGAATGTAAAAAGTAAAACAAAATACATGTATTATGAATATTGAGATATATTATTAGGGGACTACTGTTTCCTTACACGGGTAGTAGATATATCCCAGATGTAAGGCTTAACCACACAAAGTTTTCTTCAGTTTTTAGAAACTGATTTTGAAAGTAAGATATTGATTGTCTGTTCCCTTTTATATTCAAGCAACATATATCAAAATTTAATATAACATGTCATGTGTTTTATGTTTGATTGTTTGTTTTACTCCCACCAAGAATTTTTTTACTTTTATGGATATGTCACCAGCTTAGGTGAAGTGCTACACATTTTGGCCTGTTCAATGGACTGACGCCAATGCAATGAGGGTTCTTCTACTTGCCATCATGCATTCCGCAACACAGGACCTTGGTTTTTAGTCTCATATGAAAGATTCGTGACTTTCACTTCATTTGCCGAGCGCTTGGTGAAGGAACAGTCACTACCATTTTCTAACGTCTTTGGTATGATCCTGTCCGGGAATCAAACCCGGGTGTTGGCTCAATCCCATAAATTTTCTTCAGTTTTCAGAAACTAACTTTGAAAGTAAGAGAATTCAATGTATTGATTACCTGTTCCCTTTTATATTCAAGCAACATATATCTAAATCAAAGATTTAATTTGCATGCCATCGAATTTCATTCTGGTGACAAAATGAAAGTAGTCAAGACAAAACCATACTCAATGTAAAGTTTCTTTTCTGATGAAGTGCCACAACTTTTGATCTGTGTCATGAACTGGCACCAATGCATTGTTATTTAATGTGTCACGTATGTCGATACGTGGGATCGCGGTTTTAAGTCTCAACCAAAAGACCCAAGATTTTCAGTTCGTGTTCCAAATATTTGACAAAGTATCAGTCACTTGTTTTTTTTCCTTAGTTTTAGTGGGACTTGGTCAAAAGAATCGGACACAATAACTTTCCCTTGCGAATCTAATGCTCTTCGAACAAAACCATTTTAGCGCTTCAATGTAAAATATGAATAATAAAGAAAAGAGACTAGTTATGACTCTCCTAATTATTTGCAAAGAACATAAAACATCTCAGATACCAAAGTATAAATCTTTAGGATGTCCAGGACACAGATACAAATCCGGAAAAAAACTGGACAAACACAGACTTCTGGAAACCAAGAGGTGGGATTAGGTGCCATGGAGGAGTAAGCATCCCCTGTCGACCGGTCACACCCGCCGTGAGGCCACAGTCAAGTCCAAATCAAATACGTGAGGAACGAATCCTCGTCACAATTGCTACAGACGTCTCAACAACTGCCAACGAAAAGGCAACTCAATATTTCACCCAGTGAAACAGAGTGATCGCAAACAAAATTATTATTACGAACGTAAAATTTGCGGAACGTTGACATCAAACGCGGTTTTCGATATCCCTGTGAAAAGAAAAGAACAACATGATAATGGTATAACATTGAGAACATATCTTGGGTGCAAAAGAAAAGTCTTGAATCCAGTCCCTTTTATACATAATCATTTTTAGGAATTACTGCGTTGCAAACATTATATATCTAAGTAGAATGTACCTCTTATCTCTGCAACTAATTAGTTGCTAATTAAAAAGAAATATATTTAAATTCAATCGCAACCTGCTCTATGTTTCTAAGTACACACCGAATCCTCTGTTTTGACACGTCCATGTTATATATACGACGTAGAATATCTATGAAGGACCCAAGGAACTTTAACTCTTAAATGTTATGAACCTGTTACACTTTTGGAAACCTCAAATATTTGACGTTTCGTCTGAAGACGGTGACACTAGGCGGTGTTGGAGCCTAAATGTCGAACGTCAGCTTAGCTATTTTAGTATCTTTCTTCTTGTATTCCTATACCACAAAGGCTTCATTTCCATGTGTAAGGAGACAGCGAATTTGACAAGTATATTCTTACCCGTTTTCCGGGTGATTTATGTTTGTAACGTATCCGTTTTAAAAGTTCGTATCTCAAATTTGGATATTTCTGTTGCACTCTTTGAAAATTCAAGAAAAAGTTGGCTTTTTTCTGTCCTTTGATGAGACAGCAAAAACCGAGATCCCATGCCACAATACGTGTCGGCACGTTTAAGACTCCTCACTGCTCAATGGCCGTAAGTACCGAGCATAGGCCATAATTTGAACCCCTTCACCAGCATTTGGCGACGTCTCCATACGAGTGATAGATTATTGAGTGGGACGTTAAACAACAGTATAACAACAACAACAATTTCATGGAAATATCGTTAAATGATTTGTCTGTACATGTAAGATATATATTTGATATTTAATGATTATTTTACAGGAATCATCGAATAATTACAACAAATACGTTATACATCTGTTATCAAGATTAACTCGAGGATTAGTGTGTTGACAAGCAACTGACAGCTTTGATGTGCAAGATCTGTCCCCATTACGATATTTGATCTATTTATATCTGTACATGGCACATACCTATCTATCATAAAATATTAATAATTAAAGTACATTACAAGACATCAAAGTTTGACCTTTTACAAAATGGATACTTAATTTCACTTATACAGAAAAAAAAATAATACTAGTAGATGGCTTAGTCGAAACAAGGCATAAAGTAACAGACATGATAATAGCAAATTGGAAATTGATCAACGTACCCAATTATTTCAGGTCCAAATTTCTACCTGCTGTACGGTTTACGCACCCTGTCTCTCCAGATCAAAATCTTGAGCAAGTTACTTACCCTGTTACTCCAGATTCAACTGAGCGGGTTACATTCTTTCTCCAATTTCTGGGGCCTCTGTGGATTGGTTAAAGCATCGTGCTTTGATCCATGTGTCCATCACTTCTGGTCATTGTAGGAACTTAAGTTGATTTTTTTAGAAAGTTTGCCAGTTTACTTGCGGAAGGCCCGTGGTCTCTTTTCCCTGGTAACCGTGTTCTCTCCTCCACCATTAAAATATGGACGGCAAAAAAAAAAAAAAAAAAAAAAAAAAAATGTTGAGTGTGGTGTAAAACGAAAATCAAAATCAAGTTGAAGTCTTCAATTTCTCTATTGTGTATATTTGTTTATGACCAATTATGATTCATCTTGAATCATAGTTGTATAAAACAAACATTAATGGAAGCATCTCGTGTACAGTTTTAGAAAACACTTTATTCTATAGCCAATACGTAAAAGTGTGGAGAAAATATACCATAAAACTACCACAACTGTCTACAAATGTGTCGTATGTTTTGTTAAACAAGTTACAAAATTGTAATCAGATCTAGGTATGTTCACATTCGCAATCATTCGTCAGAGTTAAATGTTTTTGATATTCATTTTGCCACATGGTTTTTATTTGTGGATAAACATTTCTGAACATTTCAATGTACAAATGAAAGTAACTGAATACTGCCGATATTTTAATCAGAATTATTTTTTTTGGTGGTGTATACGCCTAAATCAATATTTTGAAGTTTTACGGTCGCGGCCATTTTTGGATGGCGGCGGAGAAAGCAGGACTAAAATATCCCTGGTATAAAACCACCGGCCATCCAGCAAATATTCTCACAGAAATCAGCGTATGTTTCAGAAGGGCTTGAGATCATGCTGCTTAGAATTGAATTACTTTATGGCTTAATGTGCGGTGCTCTCACCAGAGATGTTCCGGAGGCCCCTGTTAGTATTCATATACAAATTTTAATCCATTCCTTATTACCATATATCAAGCCATACATTTCTTTTTAAAATTTGGAATTTTAACAATTGACTATATCTACCTTATTATATAGTATCTTGTTATTCCAGTAAGAAAACATATGTTTAATACACTTTTGACTGCATCTGGTGGTCAAGTGGTAGAACGTTCGAATAGCAATCGGAGGGTCCTCACACACACACACAAACACACACACACACACACACACACACACACACACACACACACACACACACACACACACACACACACACACACACACACACACACACACACACACACACACACACACACACACACACACACACACACACACACACACACACACACACACACACACACACACACACACACACACACACACACACACACACACACACACACACACACACACACACACACACACACACACACACACACACACACACACACACACACACACACACACACACACACACACACACCACACACACACACACACACACACACACACACACACACACACACACACACACACACACACACACACACACACACACACACACACACACATACACACACACACACACACACACACACTACTAAACCTAAATGTATTGTCAAAACCGTCTTAGAGTAACCACTGTAGACAACCCCAACACTCAAACAACTCAACAACACAAACACATTTTGTTTCACTTAGGTATTGAAAGAAGAAATTTTTGTATTTTATTAAAAAAGAAAGCTTTCCCAAGGACTCAAATATTACATTTTATCTTTATTTCAGGTTGATGATTTCCGAAAAATCTATAGATATGCAAACGGAAATAATCCGCCAGATGGATGTGAAGGACGCCTCTTGGACAATGTTCGTCCAGTACAACCTCTGAATGGAAGACCTATCAGAGCATCTTTTCAATGAAAAAATAGATGCAAACTAAATGAATAGTCTACTTTACAGAATTCCATAATTCTGTAAAAATTGAAATTGATATGCTAAATTTCTGTTACATCAATTCAAAAGAGATTGCATATTAACTGAAGTTTCTGTAGTTTCTATGTCAGATTCTCGTTAAAATATAATCTTTGTTCACGTTTCTGTAAATATGTAAAATAAGCTTTGTATATAGGCAAACGTTCTTAATTTGTTTAAGAAGGTTAAACATAAAATATATATTATGCCTTCTTTGACAGAGAACAATTAAGAATTTAGTTATTATAATTATTATTATTATTATTATTATTATTATTATATCTTTGAATGTTATTGATACAGACATTGCTGATATCGCAGTATATATATATATATATATATATATATATATATATATATATATATATATATATATATATATATATATATAGATATATATATATATATATATAGATATATATATACATGTATTTATGTATGTATATTAAAATTATATATTGTCTATTCTCTTTAAACTTTGGTTGAGAATGCCCCATCAATTTTATCATGACTTCAGATCAATACGCTTGAAAAAAAAAATTTTGCCAAATATTTTGTATACAAATGTATTATGTTACCTTGCGTAGATTTATTCTGAATAATATTTTTGATTATGTTTTTCTCATTGATGTTCAAAATTAATTTAAACACCCCTTTAAACAATTATTTTTTTGATTTTGTTTTTTCTTTCATTACCCATCTTTTTGATAATCATTTATATTTAAAATTGACATTTGTGATAATTTTCAATGTTCATTTCAATGGTTATTAATTTTTCATCTTGCTTACTTTGCTGTCTCTTTGTATGTATCTCCCTGTATCATTTTGTCGCTCCCTATATATGCAATTGGTATTTCAGGAGAAACGTTGACATTTGATCAGAATTTGAGATATATGACTGAATGGGCATATAAATGATAAATAAATTTAGTATTGAACGCAATCGCCATTTTGATTATCTGTTTATTGTATACGGTGTCGTTCTGCTCAAGGTCCTAGTTCTGGAAAATGGGGATCAAATATCTAAAATGACGGATTATTTGTCTTCTCAACGGCAATTTTATAAACATGACACTTTGAAATTGCCTAGTTTTCCTTCATTGCTTCTCTAATGAATTCCCACAATTGCAATGCATTTTTGCACTTCCGGTTATGGCTGACATCACGCGCATTTTCCCTCGAGTGGAACTGAGGAGATAATTTACCTAATGGGATGATTAAGGTATATCTCTTTGAAGATTGTATCATGCTCAGGTGTAATTGGACTAATTGAGAAAAGTGGCAATTTATTCATACGATAAATGTACAAATTAAACTACAGCCGTCGCGCCATTATCTCAATTTTCCAGTATATTCATTATTGGGTGTAATTGTAATCTAGCACATTAATTTCCTTTCTTATAATACTGGATAAATATGCACGCTCCGATATTAACAAATGATCGATAGATGTCGCACTGTCATTAAAACATTGTTTATTGGGTTGTTAACACAGTATCCAAGGATCAACACGTTGAGTCTACAAATGTTTACTGATAACTTGATGACAATACAGGAAAGAAACTGACAGTTTTATTCAGAAAACTGTAGTGATAATATTCATGGTCATAATTTGCATAAATTTGTTTTTGTTCTAAAAATATCTCTGATTTGCAAGATGGTGTGAATTTAACAAAAGTCAGAAGAAAACGTATTTCCTTTCAAAATATTTCGTCAATATACAGTGATAGCACATGTCATCGCCATGGGATAAACTTTATCAGAAATCAATTTACAGATGTTAATGTCACATAACGCATACACAATGAGGGAGGGGCGTGGTCAATTGGCCAAAGCATCGAGTTTTGAACCATGAGTGTCCTGCCCTTTTCAGCGCGAGTTTTAATCCGAATGGAACCTAAGCTGATCATGTGATATTTCCAATTTATTTCCTGAAGTCCGGTGGTCTCCAGGTTTTTCTCATCCAACGTTAAAAGCTGACCGCAATCGTATAATTGAAAAAAAATTTAATGTGGTGTAACACCTTACCCTCTAAAACAAAAAACAAACAAAATGACATAAATTCATAATTCCACAGAAGTATAAATCTTCAGGATGTCCAGGGTTTGGCACCATAAAACTTGAGAATTACTTAAGTCTAAAAATTTTACTCAACTTTGGTTAATCCTGAAATTTGATTGGCTGAGTAGGCCAAGTTGAGTATATTCTCAGATTTGAGTAAATTCTCAATTTTATGGTGCCGGGCCCAGGATACAATATACAAATTGGTAAATATTGGACAGACACAATGGAAATTTAGAGGTGGGATCAGGCGCTATGGAGGAGTAAGCATCCTTTATTGACTGGTCACAATGACGTATTAATCAAGTTGAAATTTAAATGTGAAAGTCTTTTTGAACTGGTTATTGTTGTTCACACCCAAGTTCATGTAAACAAAAGTGAATCTTATGGTTCTGATGGGTATCTTGGGTATACAATTTGTATGGGCGTGGCTCGTTAGACAACTTTTACCTGGACGGCATACTTTTTTGTTTACATGGTATTTCACTACACTCAACAGTATTCCAGTTTTGAATAAGAACCCGATTACAATGTACATAGGAGGAGACACCGCTTTCCGCAGTAAACTTGCAAACGTTATCACAAAATTGGGCTAGGTTCTAGTGGGATTCGAACCCGTGATGCTCTTGCCACCCAACCATGGAGGCCCCGAATGGCATACTCTAATAGCCAATGACATACGTATATATTTATGGAAATTACATCGTAGTTAACGATGTGTCTGTCTGAATTACCAGATGAAATCACACACACACACACACACACACACACACACACACACACACACACACACACACACACACACACACACACACACACACACACACACACACACACACACACACACATATATCCTTACATATTTTTAGCATTTGAGTTAAGGAATGTGGTATAGGTTTTTCCGATTTAATTAGTCCTGTTTGTCCAAGACAAATATTGCACGCATTGACCTCATTCACTTACAACGATTACAAGGTGAACAATTATGACACTATATCTACCGACTGGTGGGCGTCAACGAGAGGACGCGATCATGAACGTGTTCGGATTACTGAAATTTATCTGAAAACCAAGCAAAATATGTCTTTATCAGAAAGAAGATATTATCCGCAAAATAGCAGTTATGATATAAATGATATTCTGAAATCGGACACAGGATGATTAGAGTAATATCGTTTCATCCAAGAACGAAACAGTTGAATAACAGATGCATTATAAAGGCTATTGAATCCTTTAACCAAGCCCTCGATATTCATAGCAGTCGAGGACAGCAGACATCAATAATTAGCCTAGACGTCAATGACAGCTCCCTTCCATTACTCATGTCTTTATTATTAATTTAATGAAGCAAAATGAAATTGACTCTAAAGTGTTCCCTCATTTGCTAAATAGCCACTAATGGAGACCAATTTCTATCCATGGTCCGCCAATATTTGATGACGGCGAACGTTATCGGTCTTAACAATTTGAAACAGACAAGGTTGCCACGCCAATCTCAGTCGATTGATTACACGAAAAACACATTAATGTTTTGAAGAGAAGTTACATCCGAATTCATCGAATATAAAGATATTTGACATCCAGGGATACATTAATAAAATAGAAAGTATTTAAAAGACCAAGTGCTAATTTGTGTAATCTCTCTTTGCCAACTACATATATTTGATACCGTGTAATGGAATGGATTAAATATGCCATCAATGCTGGTCTTTTCGAAAGTCGATGTTGAGAATCAAGAAAGCGTTGATTCAGATTTTAGTTATTAGACAGAGCTAATATATAACATTGATTTTCGATAGTGTAATTGGTCAGTAATCCTATTAACTTCTGAAACTATGACTCGTAAACGCTGCTCATTTTCTGTTTATCTGAATTGTATTTGTAAGGATGAAATTAAAGCATGCTTAAATAGGTAAATTACACTTACAGAAGCTATAAAACTTTACCATTGGATTGTAATCTTGTCAAAGCAAACCAGGGAGGCAAATCCTACTTCTGTACATGTAAATGTAACGTGTGAACTTACTTAATAACCTCTGGTCGCCGAGATTATAACTGTGAAAGATTCATTTCGAAATGAAAGATAAAATCATAGGGGGAATCTGTCGTCTGCATGACGTGAAACTGAACATCTATGCGTGTAATAAAATTTAGATTACGAATTTACATAACGATAAACATATTATGGTTATCCAAAGATGACAAGCTCTGTAATTTTCTCTTATCAAATTATTGTGTGACAAGTGAAGAGATTAGCCCGCTTTATGGTATAACTATTGGAATTAATTAAAATATTTTAGTGTAAATCAACATCTCCATTCAGATTGAACACAATCACATTAAGTAGGAAAATATTAATCTACAAAATCTTAATTGCACCTATGTCATAAACGTAGAAATTATGTATTTTAAATATTCATCAAGAATTATGTGACATTTTTACATAAATATGTATCATGATTTCCCGATCGATATCAGTGATTTCAGCAATCACTTCGATTGTTGGATTATAAAATGTCAAGCTTTCTTCTTATTAAATATGTGAACGTATTGCAGTGTAAAATAATGGATCCACGCATTTGACGTATTCCAGCACACTATACACTTACAATTGAACCTGATCCAGGGGTTAGTTCAACTAAAGGATCGTAAACCTTTATTCGTACGACTTGATATATTTCACCTCTAAGACAATACTTAGAGCCGTTTTAGTAAACCCTATCCTAACTCTCAAGTCTTTAGACTCATTCGCGCATGAAGAATAAGATGTTGATGAATTATGAAAACTTATACCCGGTACATTCACATAGATATATTTTCACATTTATAGTAATAACGTGGGTCTGAATCTACGGTTACAAGTCGTAAATATGATCCAAAGACCAAGTTTAAAACATAGGAGCTTTCGCAAAACGTGACCTTGAACCTTGTTACAATGTCATGTAAACATCTATGATGTTGAGCTATTTATTCGTTTATAAACATAAAAGCCATGAGATATTACTAACTTGATTTGTTTTAGATTAAAGTCGGGACTGACGGATACATTGACCATACTTGCATGTTGTTGAGATGTCTGTACCAATTGTGACGAGGATTCGTTCCTCACGTATTTCATATGGATTTGATTGTGGACTCACGGAGGGTGTGACCGGTCAACAGGGGATGCTTACTCTTCCATGGTACCTGATCCCAACTCTTCATTTCCAGAGGACCGTGTTTGTCCAATTTTTTCCAGATTCGTATCTATTTTCTGGACACCATAAAGATTAATACTTTGGTACCTGACATTTTGTATACTCTCCAGGGATCTACGTTTATTAAATATTCACCATGGATGTTCATTGTCTCCTGGACTTCATTTCGGTCAACGCTCACCTTTAGTCTTCGCAGATACCAACAATTCTGGAACCTAAACTGATTTTGTTAGAAAGTTTGATAGTTCTTTTGCGGAAGGCCAGTGCTCTCTTTCTGGGCATATTGTAACGGTTCTCTCCTCCGGTCACCTGAACAGAAAAAAATATTTTGTGTGGCGATAACAATAGCAGACAAACAAACGAAACAAACGGTTAACACTTTGGTATCTGTTTTCCATACATGAAGAGGCTTATTTCATTGAACATTATTTAATTCTATTTTGTCCCTTATCTGTCATACATTTTTCTGTTTACAAAAATATTTCACGGAAATGCCCCTAATTAATGCGCCTGGTGTAAAGGAAGTCACCGTTTAAGACAATTTTGGAGTTCCGTAAGTTAACTATATAAAACACATGAAGACATATTTCTATTAACAGACTCGCACTCGAGAGGTTTCCATGAAACTTTTGCGACGGGTGTAGCATGCTAACAGGGAAAGCTGACTCATTTCGGACACCTGGTCCCATCCCGTTTGGGATTCGAGTTTCAATTTGCATTTCTCCATTATTATTTTCTTATTTGACTTATTCATTTTAGCTCGCGTTCCTGGCGTCGTCAGTGGCATTAGTATGACTTTTTGAAATATAATTTGTAGAAGTGCTTTAATATTGCACATTTGAAATCCTTACGATCAGACCTTTCAGGTGGTACCGTGAACGTTAACCTTGTGACCTAGATAATTCTATTTGACCCACATCTTGATAAAATTCAGAGATGAAAATGCTGCCACTGGCCAACTATACTATATTCTGTCAAAATATTGCTCTAAGTCAGTGTAGCTATATTCAGCTAACGTAATAACTCAAAGCATAAGTTTAAACTATAATCAGTTCTTGAACATGGACCCGTATTCCGTAAAAATAATTCAAAAGTAATATTCAGCTCCTAGGTTTGATTGTTATATGGTCAATTTGGAAATCAACAAAGTTGGGAACCTGGCGTCTGAGGTTCAATACCATCTGTGACTAAAGTAAAATGTCTACCAATTGATTCGAAATTCGAAACTGCAAGTCCATTAGAATACGACAAATTAGATACAGCAACACATCAAGACCAATTGCGAATCCAAAACGTGATGGGACCAGGTGTCCGGAAGGAGTCAGCGCCCCCTGTTAGCATGTCACAAAGTTCAAATTATTTTTCTCATCACCTATAGTAGATCATATTATATTTATCTAGATGCTTTGAAGTATATTACATATTACTGAAACTCGATATTTTAATCGTAAAAATATTTATATAACAATAATAGAATGATGATGGCGGTTTTGAAATATTCTCTGTAGGTAAAATGACCCATATGCACCTGGGTGTAGCAGTGCAAAAACGTCATACTCGTTTTACATCGTGTGCAGTCGTTTCATTAATGTTAACACTTTATTAATTTATCATTTCTTTGCAAGCTAGATTTATGGATGATTTTCTTTCCAGAATAAAGTTGCAAGTAACAATGATATTGTACCTTGAACACCTGGAAAACAAATACGATTCGCTTTCACGCGCACTTATACCCATGTCTGTATTGGCAATATCGGTTTGGAAAATGTAAATTACAAAGCATAAATGTCGCTGAGAGGTTTATAGTCATTGATAAAACACACTGACATACATTAAATATTTACATAATTTGATGAAACATCTGATACATTGACTGACTTTTTTGCACTTATCCACGTAACAATATGTTGATATATGAAGGATAATCCAAACAAGATATAAACAAGTTATGACCGAGTTAAAAAAAGATTTAATTTGTTTCATCTGTAGTTACACAAATGATTAAAATTATTACTTTAACTACTACTAGTACTACCACCACCACTACCACTACCACTACTACTACTACTACTACTACTACTACTACTACTACTACTACTACTACTACTACTACTACTACTACTACTACTACTACTACTACTACTACTACTACTACTACTACTACTACTACTACTACTACTACTACTACTACTACTACTACTACTACTACTACTACTACTACTACTACTACTACTACTACTACTACTACTACTACTACTACTACTACTACTACTACTACTACTACTACTACTACTACTACTACTACTACTACTACTACTACTACTACTACTACTACTACTACTACTACTACTTCTACTACTACTACTACTACTACTACTTCTACTACTACTACTACTACTTCTACTACTACTACTACTACTACTACTAACTACTACCACTACTACTACTACTACTACTACTACTACTACTACTACTAACTACTACTACTACTACTACTACTACTACTACTACTACTACTACTTCTTCTACTACTACTACTACTACTACTACTACTACTAAAACTACTACTGCGAATAATAATAATATTCATCATAAAAAGTTGATGATGATAATGATGATGATGATGATGATGATGATGATGATGATTACGACGATGAAGGATAAATTTCATAACATCATATGGTATGATTTTGTCAATCATCAGAAATATTCATATGTACCAAATATTTGCCCTGTATGTCTTATGAAGAGATTGAAAGTGTCAATATGCTATTTAAGGACTCAATATGTTTTGGAAACCTTTTGCTCTTGATATTTAAGGCAATAGAAGTCTTGTCCCATGGGAAAGTATAAATGTCATACCCTTTCCGTTAATTTTCCGAAACAGCAATCGTGATTGGCGTCCAACATGTTCCTTAATTTCCGCATTTTAACCTATCAAGTGTTTACACAGATCTTTGATTAATTCCAAAATTAAATTTTTCTCCTAAATTAACACTTGTCTCAGATAGGGACATCAGTTGTCAGCATTATATCTCTTCATTTTCATTGCGGCAACTGTTTAATTGAAACAGAGAATATCATTTCGCAAATTTTGTCCTAGAGTGTATTTCTTGCCTTCGTAGTTATTAACTCCCAGAAAATTTTCTTCGACACAATGTCCTTCAAAATTTACTGTAACATATATCACGCGAGTCAACCAGGGAATTAACCAAAATTTGGCTTTCCGCATCTTTTAAGATAAATTATTCTAGGTTTGTAAATATGAAATTGAAATCGATCGACAAACAGTCGAGTCGGTAATGCCCGACAAAAAGAGACGGTGTGATATAAACATTTATATAGTATTACCATGATATAGACACATGTCCACAAATATATTTTCTTTGAACTTTTGGAAATAAGGCATTTTTCTAATTTAAGGAAAACATATTTTGACAGTAGCTGGATACAACTGTACGAAAAAGTATCTCTCTCTCTTCTCTCTCTCTCTCTCTCTCTCTCTCTCTCTCTCTCTCTCTCTCTCTCTCTCTCTCTCTCTCTCTCTCTCTCTCTCTCTCTCTCTCTCTAAAAGAATACATTTTCTTGTATATCAATGTAGAATTTAAAAATGGAAATGAGGAGTAATGCACCGATATCTTTTTCTTAAGTTCTTCATAAATTATGTTAACACCTCTACATTGGAAATTATTGATGGTAGTATTGGTTTGATTCAATAATAATAATAATAATAATAATAATAATAATAATAATAATAATAATAATAATAATAATTGTAATAATAATAATTGTAATAATAATAATAATAATAATAATAATAATAATAATAATAATAATAATAATAATAATAATAAAAAATAATAATAATAATAATAATAATAATGATAATAATAATAATGATAATGATAAATAAATGAAATTGATGTTGTTGTTGTTGATGATGATGATGATGTTGATAAATTAAAACATCGATGGTATTATATATTATATATATATATATATATATATATATATATATATATATATATATATATATATATATATATATATATATATATATATATATATATATATATATATATATATATATATATATATATATATATCATAATGTTTAGTAATAAATAGTACTCTATTACACAGTTGAATTTTTTCCCACGATTGTTAAGATTGTTTCCTATTTCGGTTCACCTGTGTGCTTGTATGTAACAATAATTAGACATCGTCTCCTCTCTTCCTGAGAAACCGAAAATTGATTCTTTTAATTCTAATAGTAAAGCTTCATAATGCAAGCAAAGTAATTATTACGAAATTGAAACATATGTACTGTAACATATATGCACTAGAAATACACGTAGGAAGAATTATTTATCAAACGTATTTTTCTTTATGATAAATTAAACATTCAAGAAATTTTCATTCATAGCTAAGGTACTTAACTCATAATTTCAATTCAGGAGTTTGACATTTCGGTTAAATATTTCCTATACATTATTTTGTGATTAAGGCTTCTTTCTTTTTCCTGTCTCAATACTTTTCCAGCTAACGACTTTGTATACCTGATCCTAACAACGTGTTATGTGACTAACTATTGATTATAACATAGATTATAGTTATGCTAAAACAGCACGTCTGTTGCAATGTTATTTAACATAATCATTGTTGATAGTTGGCAGATGGTATGGAGGGATTTACGAGTATGCCTGTTCAAAACTGATATTGAAGTCGCCCTTGAGTGTTGATTTTCTTTGACTATCTGCTGATGAAAGAATACATAAAAACAATCACTTTGATGTGATGCTCAATTATTCTTTAACGTAAAAACACCGTTATTTTTCTTTCTAACAATGTATAGGTCAAATATAATTATAAAGGTCAGGCGAATAAAGTGATCATCCTACTACTGAAATATATAAAATAAATCTCAGATACCAAAGTATGAATCATTAGGATGTCCAGGATATACAAATCTGTTAAAAATGGACAAACACGGACTCTGGAAATCAAGAGGTGGGAACAGGTGTCGTGAAGGAGTAAGCATTCCCTGTCGATCGGTCACACCCACCGTGAGTTCACAGTCAAATCCAAATTAAATAAATGAGGAAAGAATACTCGTCACAATTGGTACAGACGTCTCAACAACCGCCATCGAACAGGCAACTCATCATTTCACTTAGTGAAACAGAGTAATCGCAAACAAGTATATTATACCGACCATAATATTTACGGAACATTGACATCAAACGCGGTTTTCGTGTCAATAATATGTCAGTAGACAACACATAGTTATTCAATGTCATCTGTTTATTTCTTGGACTTGGATGACACTGCAAATAAGTCTTTTTTGGCATGAAAATTTTATTTATTTTACCTATAAACACAAAATCAAGAGTTTGATGTAAGTACACAAATATTACTATTTTTATCAGTCACAATTTTAGTTCTTTTTAATGTTAATTGTAATGTAATGTTTAAAATATTTGCTGTTTATTATTGTTTTTTTTAATAACGAATGTATCTGTAAGTCATTTGAAGAGGGAATTCTGATTTCCAGAATAAGCAGAATTCCTGTATCTTCCACATTATAAAAAGTTAAATATCTAAACATAGGGGCAAACAAGTTTCACAAAAAGCGAGAAAAATTATGTCTGAAATGAAATTTACAGGAAGGAAATTGCAAAACATGCCGATGATGCATTATCACTGGGAAAAAATCTATTCATAATGTTAACACGGTTTAAAATGCTTAAAATGACAGAAATCTAAACGATCAAATTAATTGACAAAATATTGTTTTTAGCATTTTTGTTCACTTTTTTTATTTATGGACTGCTTTTTGTATGGATCTTTCTACAAATTTAAATGTTAGTTGTCATTTTCATTCAAGCGTATTATACAAACTGCATTAACAAGCAACATCATTTGCATAATTGTAAGAATTTTGCATAATTCTTGTTTACGTTCCTTGACTTGACCGTCTTTGTAACAATCCAGTGAAATCCTGTCATGTAATACCATACAAACAACCTTTAAATTTCTCTGACAATTTGATGGATGGAAGAAATGAAAACTTGCGTGCCTTGCTAAAGAAAGATCAGTAGAAAAGAGCCAGGGCGATATAAACTTCATTAGATGTTGACCAATGTTAAAAAGAAACCCAAATACATTGATTACTGTTCGAGCGTCGATCCATCAAAACTTAATCTCTTTGTAATACACGTCAGTGACAAATACTTACACGTGGGACCCGAGATGAAGGGTAATTAATTTCTCCGACTTAACACGATTAGCTCCAATATCATTTTTGTGAACCATGCGATTTCCTCATTCTCTTTGTAACGATTTCTAATTTTCCATTGAATCAGTAACAAGAATGTGATAATCTTAAATAAAAGAAATACAGATTAATTATTTCATTGAATATTTTCACTCTGGGGTACATTTATAATTCTCCCATTGGTTACTTTATTGGTATCTATTTCGCCAGATGCAAATTATTGCAGATTAATTGTTTTCTTACGCAGAGATTCAATTGTTGGTAAACATAGATGGACGTATGCCCACGTCTGATACCGGCTATCAATCATTTCTTCTTTGTTAAAACACTCATTAAAAAGCAGTTTTGACTAACAAATTATGATGAATTTATTTTTCATACCTGTTGTAAAGCTATTTCTCGAGATAGGTTACGGACATATTGAAGTTTGTTGATGAAATTATGTCATGAAAAGAAAGTATATTGTTGTTATATGTGCAAAGAAGTGTGTGAAGCGATTTTGAACGAAAGCTGTGAGGATAATTAAATCGGCGATATATTAGGGCATGATAATGTAAGCAATGGCTATATTACCATGTCTGAATACCATTACAATTCTGACAATATTTATTATGCAGCATCAATAAGAATATATACAAGGATACGTTATGACCCTAATGCTCCACCGTAATAAATGTAACACCACAACGAAACTGCGTTAACATAGAAAATGAAATTTGTATTATTTTCTTTTTCTTTTTAAGCTGTTTCTCTTTTTGAGAACCAAAATAAGACTATATATGAAATATTGATAATTTCGTTGGCATTCTTATTTTGCTAATCTCAACGAAACGATAATAGTTGACAAAATATAATGTATATACTGAGATATATCAGAAATTCCCGTTACGACCGTTCCATATTTTTTGTTGTTTGTCCTGTGTGTGCTGAATATATAAATGTCCATTTTGTCTATTTCACTGGAAAATAAAATAAACACAGGATGAATTAATGATAAGATACATGTCGTTTTAGTATAATAAACGTACGCAAAGCTTACTACCGTGAAAACAATTCACAGGTGACGGAAATACAACGGGTCATGACAAATAATACTTTAAATTACTTTTGGACAGCTTCACACTGGACGGGCAGGATAACTCAATGTTCTTGGTGCAGGGAAAGGAAAAAATAAAAAAAATTACAGTATGTTCGTGGCGAAACATAAGGATAGTTTATATTTTTAGTCGTATCCGCTTACATTGAGTCTTAATAATGAGATTTCTCTCTCTCTCTCTCTCTCTCTCTCTCTCTCTCTCTCTCTCTCTCTCTCTCTCTCTCTCTCTCTCTCTCTCTCTCTCTCTCTCTCTCTCTCTCTCTCTCTCTCTATATATATATATATATATATATATATCAGTTCGTGTGGTCGTTTTCATGTCTTTAGTTCCTGCTGTACTGCTGTATATGATATCATGTGTGCAGCTCACTACCGTAAATTGGGACTGTTTGAGCATTGTTTAAGGTTCGACAAATTGGCCACCCTTATTAAAATGACCAAAATTAAACCGTCCAAAACATATACATCATTAAATGTACATGTATACGACATTCATACGACAAATTGTGCAGGATTTCGGTTGATTCTTATATTACTGTAAGAGTCTTTGTATTTGCATCTGGATCTCTGGCATTTGTAAAACATAACACAATGATCACAGTACAAATAACGTGTAACCGTACCTAATTGATACCTTAAAACGAATTGAATACAGACTTTAACGCTTCAGGTGTATATTTAATTATCTTTTATGAACATTTGTGTAGAGATAATTATTAGACGATTTACCTTGTCCAGGTAGGTTCAAATAAACTAATCAATCATATCGAACCAGTAGCATGCGGCAATATCACTGATACATGTCTTGGAGGGAAACTGAGGTGAAATAGCATCCGAAAATGGAAAAAAGACCATTGATCTCGGGAATTACTACTAAACATTCAAAAATTATACCACTATATAATTCATGACATACAAAAACGTTTTGTCTTCGTAAATATTGCGTCCATAAATTTTACTTCAAACAAATGCGATCGTATCGGGCCCAAGTCCAGTTACAGCTAATGACGTTTAGGGCATTTTATTTGATGTCATTACAATAAAAAAGCTTTCAAAGTTTAAATGATATCTTGCATGTAATAAACCTCTGTATTCTATCAATGGCAAAAACCATTTGACAGAAATGGATGCCTGACATTACTAAGACATTCAGGAAAAATTATTAATGAATTATGAACTGTTGGTGTTGTAAAATTATTGAAGTCATATTTAAGAGTCCAATATAAAGGGTACGACATTCATTTTCAATACCGTTTCATTTTCAAAGAAATTCTGAAGCATAATAATAACTTTTACTACTTTTTGTCCTATCGACATCACTACAATATCACCCTATAGATACATTACTGGATCGATCAATTGGACAAGGAAACGGGGAATTTGACTCGTCCGTGAATTATTTGAAAAATGTGTGTGAAGGTCCCGGATCAAAGAAAAAAATGATACAGAACGAACCGGTACTGAATAAAGTGATATTCTTTATAAAAATCATATCATGATGAATACTTGAATTGTATGCTTTATTTTTATAATTTTTGAATTATATGGCAAATGCAAAATGTAAAAATGAAGATAACAATGGATATGCGAACTCCAAGTCAAATTTGATATTAAATTTTGAATAATGTTTTACGCCACACTCAACAATTTTTCTTATGTTATATGGCGGAGGACATTTCTTATTGGTAAAAGAGAGAAACCGGTTATAATGCACCCAGGAAGAGACCAGCGACCTTCCGCAAGTAAAGTGGCAAACTTTCTCCCAAAAAGCAGCTAAGGTTCCAGAGGGGCTCCAACTAGTGATGATCAGAAGTGAGAAACCTCATGGTTCAAAATGCGACGCTCTAACCACTCGGTCACGTACGGGGCACTTCCAAATCCATTAGAATACGACAAAGTGAACACAATGATGAACATAAACATAAGCTTATAGTTACAGTTACAGAATGACCACTGTCCTTTATGTTTTCTAATTAAATTTTTCACACTAGTTTTGCTACGTCACGAAATGATTTACATAACTTTGATTAATCGCTATACAACATTCCGAGATTGTGAATACTAGTTAACCCTAAACTGTTAATCTTATTTTAATCGGTTATAACAATTATGAATAGTTCTATTTTTTGAAATCACATTTAAATTTGTATTGAAATTTGTTTATCGCATATTGTGTAAATTCTCAATTTATCTTTCATTTTTCAGTATGTTTTTCTAAGCATTTAATGTATTACGTCACATCTCTGAGTGGCGTTGTAAGTCCAGCAAATGTATGTATAAGAGGAGTATAATGGCAAAGCCTGTTAAACTAAAAATCTGGTTCAAATCATTCAAATGCAAAATTTTAATGGTAATATGAATTATATTACTCCAAATACATGCATTTAAGATGTTCTGTCTCGTCTTCACAAACAAGGATACCAATACTTTCAATCGCACCGCTCTCCATCACACAAGAGCGGTGTAATCCTGAAATGTTACGTAAATTGATATACAAAGGAAATTAAAAATCCATTATTTCCTCTAAATATATAGATCCAACAACAATAACGGCCATGGGAAAATGCTTTTCTACCGACTGAGAGACGGCGGTTGAAGAGATTTGTTTCTAGTAAGTAGTGTTTATTATGCTGAAATGAGGAGGAAAGAGATGAGAGTGTAAGTTATACGATTCACCTGAACATTTGTTTGTTAATTAGAAATGTTTATGTTTTGCTAAAAATTGTCCATTTTACATAATATTACAATCATTTTTAAATATTTTTCGAGAGCTCACTCACAGGCGACATGAAATGATCGGGGATGTTTTTAGTAAATAAGTAAAATATTAACATAAAACCTAACAATTTAATGTTCCATGTACTGTTCTGTGAGAATTTTCTTGGTGCGGTTTTCATGATAAAGTACAAGAGGAAATCGTCATAATTATGAAGTTTACATAATGAGCGATACTTTTCCCGGATTATTATTATTTTTTTCAACATAGGCGCATGTCTTGGAGTAGCACTTATAACTGAACTTAATTATAAATTCGAGTCACGATGGGAATTCCTGGGGTTCTATTCAACTTTCAAGATAAACGAATGTGATAACACATACATGATGTTAAAAATTGTATTTTAACGAAAAATACCATGTTTCTCAGCTTTGAATTTTGAAATCCAGATATACATTTCAGGAATTTCTTTTTCAGTATTCCATGTTGATTAGTAAGTGGAAGTTGAATAAATGTAAGACAAAATAATTGAATGTTTATGTATTGTAAATGTCTGATATAGTATGTCTATGTACCGAAGTTGGTCGCAAAATACTTGCATGAATGAATAAAATGCAAGAAATATAATTAATGAATAAAATATTTGATCACAAGTAAACATATTGTCAAGAAAAAAATAGTTATCCATGTTAAAACAATCGTCAAAATGTTTAAAAGCATTATTATTTTAATTGTGTCTCTTTTAATTTACCTTAAAAGCAAATTAAAATATTATCAGCATTGTAAAATATTAAAAGGAAAACAGAAAAAGAAAATGTTGTGATGTTTGGACCTACATATTAGCCCATCACAAAAGAATTCTTACAATTATACAAGAACCATTAATAATTCAACCTCATCAGTACACAATTCAGTCCCCTTCTATATCACTTCTTTAAACCACCTCAAAAGTAACACATAATTTATTAAACATTCCAAATTAACCAGATAATGTCCCCTTCTATATCAATTCTCTAAACCACCACCCAAAAGAAAAATCAAGCATATCTTCATAAAATTGTGTTCGTGGAATAAATGATTTTATATATAAATATTTTTTTTAGTGTATCATTTCAATTGTAAGCATACTTCTTGCTTTAATCTATCACATTCATAAAGTAAAATGTTCGTGAAATTGGGAAAAGTGTTATTTTTAAAAAGTATAAACAGATTACATATCTTAAGAACATCTTAATTATATATATATATATATATATATATATATATATATATATATATATATATATATATATATATATATATATATATATATATATATATATATATATATATATATATCAATTGGCAATATACACACACGATTCAGTTACTTTGCACTTCCGTGACTCATACATGTGAATCAAGAAATACTTGATAGTACTTAATCTATATTTTCATTAAATGTAGCTGTATGCTTCGAAGATTTGAACGAAATATCATCAATTACAGCGAGCTTAGACAAGACTTGAAAAGCAGTGAAGAAACACCATTACACCTCCACTGACGTTTGAGAGGAAATTAAGATTTATTGTTGAGATACATCAAAGAGAAAGTCAACTTGTTGTTAGAGCCTTAATTACAGGTAGATTGGCTGTTACAATTTGTATAATGGTATTCTTACATATGTATTAGCTTCTTTCAGCATGCAGTTACAATCAATGAATAAGTTAATGCAAAAAGGTGCTCAATAACTTAATGAACGCATGAACACTTTTTAACAAAACAATTCAAGATAATTCCTGTTTTTGAAATGAAACGAAACCAAATTAACATCGGCTATAGAGGTAGGCAATTTCCTGAGGACCAATATTGGACTGTGCTGCGCACTGATAGAAACGTGTCAGAGCCGACATCATGTGTTGATAAGCTAAAAACAAAATGAACGAAACGGTAATCATGCCACAATATCAAGCATCGCAGCTAAGAAATTGATTAATTTCTGTCACTTGATGATTCAATGAAACTTATTTCATTTTTTTTCTGATAGATATAAATACGATTAGTATGATATATCTAAAACAATTTGTTTATCTATCCATTGTATTCACTAATATAGTATTTATATTGAAAGTATAGAATGTAAGTAACTACACATTCCTGATCTCACTTTTTTCTTCAACAAGAAAACAAAAATATTGATAAATAATATCGATTTCGCTTTGAATTCTTTAATTTCTACCTTTATCGATGAAAAACTTTAATCTGCTATCTCTCAGGCATTATTAATTGCCCATGTTTCTGGCTCCATGCTTGTTTCAAAGTCATGGTTGTAAATGATAACAGAATTCCAGCGGTATTGTCCGACGGCATTTCTATCAGACAAAGCAGACAGATATCTCGGCGAATTCAGAAAACATAGCTTATTTAAAATATAACAATTAGCAAGCATCAACTGACATCTGTCAGGATTCCACAAAAAGTGTTATTCCGAATGCTGACTTGATATCCAGTTTTCTACCCATATATATATATATATATATATATATATATATATATATATATATATATATATATATATATATATATATATATATATATATATATATATATATATAAATTATAAATTATAAACATAATACAAAAGTTATAATGTTCGAGACGATTGATTTTGTCAATTTTAAATAGAATTTCTAAAGGGAAAATGGTATAGTACAAGGCCAAATAATAAATCTAAATGCGTAGCCTAATCTGTCTAAGAGTAACCACTGTAGAAAGATGGCTATCTTAGCTTTTGAAGATTTTGGAATTTAAATCAAACGATATCAATTTTGCTATTAATTATTTCTTTGATATAACGAAACACAAAATTCTGATTTTAAATCTAAATTTGTAACATGAAATTTTATATTTTATCCAGGTGTTGTTTGAAATTTTCTTGCTGGATTACTTATCAATTCCTGAAAAAAACAATGGACTCTACTGTAAAGGAATGACTTTAGTCAGTCCAAATGTGCCTCTAGGGGTGAATGAGTTAATTATCTATTTGCAACGATGTTCTTGTACTAATTGTCAAGAGGTAAAGCAAAATGTTGTTTTTATGTAAATTTAAACTTTTGGTAATTATGTGTTAAACATACTATCTAAACTTTTCGGTGATAGAAATAACTATAAAATTATAAACGGTTATTTTCTGCATCAGTTTACATTGTCTATAGTTGCTGTTGAATAATCTGTATCGATTGTAATTTGACCGTGAACTGCGGGCGATCGTCACCGGTCAACAGTGGGTGCTTATTCCTCCATGGCACTTAAATCTACCTCCAGATTTTCTGAGGTCCGCGTTAGTCCAATGTCCTGACGAGGACTGACACCTCGTATTTGTGATTTGTATATATTGGTTCAAGAGATGGTATAGTAATCTGGTGAAGACAGGACAGACACTGAACAGACCTGGGATTAGGAGCCATAAGATTCCCTGGAAAACTCCTTTACACTCCATGCCTTTTAATTTTTGAAACAATCAAATGGTTTGGTAATATCCAGTTAATAAAGATATCTAATGAAAAAGATAATAAACAGAAATTGATGAAATACTGTGAAAGTGAATGTATGGGGTTTTCGTTAATAGAAAATGTACATTGTGTATCAAATCATGTTGTGATCTGATAATGTTATATACAAACATTGCATATCTAAAGTTTTCATTTTTTTTTTAAACGCGTGGCGTGAAACGAATATGATCTGTAGTATATAAATCGACCTGTCCATCCTACATTCAGATGTTATTCTTGAAATAAGGCGAATTGAATTCAAATAGCTCATTAGAACGAAGTCAACACCGACGTATCTAGTACTGATACACTAATAAATAAATAGTTAATAAACTACATCTAGCCCTCCCATAGACTATCGATTCCACAAATAAAGACTTACAAATTCCCGGGAAAACCCATGATAACGCCTCGCGGTTCACAACAGGAGATCGAAACTCCTGAAGGTAAATTCAACAAATGTGGGTTATAATATGATATATCTATCACAAAATAAACTGACAGAAATAAAATTGGTAAAAGTAGCCTTAATGCGTGAACAGAAAGCAAGTATCTTTGCATATTACACGAATTTCGGAACCTGTAAGGCAGCCAACATAGAAAAAATCGTGAAATTTGGACAGAGCTGCATGTTTTGATGTAATGTTTTCTGGATAACCAGAATTTTACAATAACAAATTTTGATGATGACGTTTACCGGGTAAAACTTACAACTTTAAACTTTTCACTATTTTTTGGCAAGCTCTAAACAGAAGTATTGATGCTCGTGGGTTGATTTGGATGACATGCATGCGCAAGCAAAGTCCAAGACCTGTGGTACTTCACTTACATATGATGACGTGTCTAATTAGTGCAAAATTAAGAAGCAACAAACAAATGAGCGCCTAAGAAAATCGAGATTCCTCCGGAACATCTGCTTTCCAATGAATCTTTTCTTTTCGTAATCATGGCACCAGCTCTAAAGTCAATTTCTATCTGCTGTAATCATGTAAACATCAGAGCGTGTTTGTGCTATTACGTGCTGTTAAGCGTAATTTTGCGCTAACACTAATTGCCTAATGTATATTTTGACACGTGATGATGGTGTATGAAATGTTTTTAATGAGATACTATAATGCTGACAACATCCGATTAAATGTTAGACGCAGTACAAATATACTGACCAAAGGCAGTTGAGGAAGCCGAACTAATTATAATCAAGGTTTAATTTCTTCCTATGTCATCTTCACACCAAACAGAAATAAACAAACATATCTCAATAAAGACTGAATTTTCGTCAATATTTATTTTTTATGCTTTATTTCATCTGTTTCTTGTATAATCCATACCACGATTGCTCAAACATAATTTTCTTGCCGACTTCAAAGCCCAAATGGATTATTAGAAGAATCAACTTATTAAATTAAAATTACCGCTAAATCAACCGTAGTTTTGTTTCCTTTTTCGATCAAATCGAGAGATTATCAAATGTTTGATATTGAAAACATCGATAAGTAATACCGTTGTTTATAATGTGATTTTTTAATTGAGTGTAACGTTATTCTATAAAAGCAGTGATAAGGAAGACGGCTTATTGTATGTTTATAGAACAAACAGATTGTCCCCTAAAGGTGTGGTACCCAATATTGGAAAATGTACATTTATTGGCGCTTCTGTATTGATGAATGTGTCCTCTTTTAGTGCCATGTGAAAATGTTCTTGTTATATCGTGAAGACGATAGGGCTTGTAAAATATAATTCCAACTAGGATATACATAACTTTTGCAAATACTTGTTTCGGAAAATAAAACAAAATTTGAAATGACATCTTTAAATCTAATTCATATTAATTAATCGTCATGATTATGTTCATTATTATCATAATTATTATTAGGGTCATATGCGACGTCAAGTCGGATGACCCTATTGTTATTGCAATTATTATTTTTATCATTTGTAGTGTTTTTGTCTTCAAGTAAAACTGTGTCATCTCTTATTATTATTATTATTATTATTATTATTATTATTATTATTATTATTATTATTATTATTATTATTATTATTTATTATTATTATTATTATTATTATTATTATTATTATTATTATTATCATATTTTTATTATTATTTTTTTATTATTATTATTATTGTTATTGTTATTATTATTATTATTATCATTATTATTATTATTATTATTAATTATTATTATTATTATTATTATTATTATTATTATTATTATTATTATTATTATTATTATTTAGTATTAATAGTAGTAGTAGTAGTATTTTCTCAATTTTTTATCGTTATTTCTCTATTTTAACTATCTTAAATTAAAGAAAAATATTGTACAACAACATTCGTCGGTATTTATCTGTATAAGAGTGGAGATTTCTAGATACAATAACATACATTGATATCAAATACAAGTTTTATTGACAACTAAAACTATGTCTCTCTCTTTAGAAAACAATACTACTTGAAAACACAACAAAGTCTGGCTCTACGATTAATGTAAATGATTTGTAACATTTCAACACAGATTACTAACGACACACATTAAGTACTGTTGTATACAGAGCTGTGAACTCCTTTTGAATGTTTTGATTATTACTATTATGAGGCTCCGTTGTCTAAATTGCACATCAGTATCACTCCTCAAGCTACCAATGATCAAAGAAAAATGCATGGCTATTATGAATAATGGTGCTAGCAAAAACGACATTGATACGTATAAAATTCCCTAAAAAGATATAAAATGACACGTTCTCTGCTGGGGACGTCAAAATTGTAGCGATTGCATAACGTGTGTTTTAGAACCATTACGATTTTTTTATTGTATTTGAGTTGTAAGGATAGAAAAATCGACATTAAAACATGCTTTAGGCAAGCGTGGCACAAGTACTTGCATCACGAAAATTAACCTTTGAATCACTTTCAATTTGAGTAGAACCCATCAAAATGACAAAATATATCCCCAAGCGTGCATTAGGTGCAACATTTTAAACAACAAGTGTGAAATGCGAAAGTCCTCATATAGAAAAGATAAAACGTTTCATCTAATTCAAAGGATATATTTGCTTCATTGTTAAAATGTTTAAAATATTGATATACATGTATATGTATATCAATATTTATATCTATATATTCTAAGTTCCTGCATTTTAATTTACTGTTGACAGAACCCTGGTATTAGGATCTATCTATCTATCTATGCGTGCGCGCGTAAGTGTGCATCGAAGACAATTGTAATTACGTCTGTGACATTCAATAATTTTTTAATGCAGTGGAACCCCGCTATTACGATCACCTGACTGACAGATTGAAATTGGTCTGGTTAGTGAGGTAGTCTCCTACGTGAGGTTCTGTAATTATTCAATTATTTATCAAGAGACTTAAAATTGGTGGTTTGATATGTGAGGTGGTTCCCAAATCGAGGTTGTCTTAAGGCGAGATTCCACTTTATATATATAATGTTTAAACATTACACTGAAGTGTAATTAGTCATGGATTCTTAGAAAATAAAAATGCTGTATCATCAATTTTCAGCAAATAATATTACAAATATATGATTAATAGAAGACATCAATCTTATACAGTCGTAGTTGTAAATTTGACAGTTTTTTCTAAAGACTACAGAATGTATTCAGCAATCAAAAGGAATATGTATGCAGCTTCGTTGTTTTTTTATCAATTTATGGCCACTAGTCTGTGTGCGCCAATCAAACACGCCGGTATATTTATGTCATAGACAAAGATATTTTACATACAGGAAACGTCAACCGTATACACTTAAAAAATGTGATATATAATAAATTATCTATCTATCTATCTATCTATCTGTCTGTTTATCTATCTATCTATCTATCTATCTATCTATCTATCTATCTATCTATCTATCTATCTATCTATCTATCTATCTATCTATATATCTATCTATCTATCTATCTATCAAATGTATCTATATATTATCTATTCATCTGTCTCTCTAGTGTATATTTACATATCTGTCTGGTCCCATCACATTTGTGATTTGCAATTATTCTTCATACTGAGACCATTTGTATATCTAATCTGTCGTATTATAATGAACTTTTGATATTTGATTATCCATTGATACTTCTTCATTTTTACTATTTCTAAATCTTCAATCTTTTTTTAATCAATATCCTATCTTATGAAATTATTTGTGTTTATATCCATTTAATGTTTCGTTTTCGTTTCTCTTATGCCGTAACATATATTACTGTGTATTCTGTAAGCAACCGAAACTCGAATGACCCTTTAAAAGACTAAACGCTACTTCTGGGTGTTAGTACAGTATAAATCATCAGGTTGTCCAGGATGCATATACAAATCTGGTGAACATTAGACAAACACGGACCACTGGAAATTCAGAGGTGGACCATGTGCCACGCATCATACTTACTATATCTACAGTGGGTGACAAAAGAAAGTAACGTAACAATTTTATTCTTCATTGTATATTTCTTATAAAACCACATTTGTTTCCAAACAATATTAAAATGTTATTTCTTATTCAATATCAAATACAATTATCACAATAAAGCATTTGTGTTTGTGTTTGTTTTGTTGAAAATGTCCATTGTTTCATTTTGTAGTACTGACGAGATGTGAAGGAATATAAAAAATCTCAGATAGCAAAGTATAAATCTCAAGGATGTCCAGGATATAGATACAAATCTGGTAAAAATGGACAAACGCGGACCTCTGGAAACCGGTCACAGCCCACAGTCAAATCCAAAATGAAATAACGAATCCCCGTCACAAATGGTACAGACGTCTCAACAATCACCAACGAAAAGGCAACTCAACATTCCACTTAGTGAAACAGAGTAATCGCAAACAAGTCTATTATAGCGACCGTAAGATTTGCGGAAAGTTGACATCAAACGCGGTTTTCGATATCCCTCTGTCAAAATTTTTTCATTGAGTAGTTTACATCTGTATATGAAATGTTCATATGTTGAATACGCCCTGGCATATCGGATCATTTGTGAAATAAAAACTCCATATACGGGTGACTGTGGGATACTACTACTTAAATGTGGAACATTTACGATGGAAAAGCCAAAATCGTCGCGTTTGCCGTATAGCTTTGTTGCCTATTTCGCGTTTGTGTCTGTAGTAAGTAAAACGTCTAAGTATGAAGCGTGTGTGCTTGATTCTGTCGTATCTTTAATTTCTAGTTCGCTGGGATATAACGTATTGACATATGTATGAACATTGTATTTATTAATTGACAAAACGTCGTCGATATATCTAAATGTCAAATTAAAGGACACCACTAGCTTTTTCTTCTTTTGATCCAACAGTTTCTGAATGAAGTCTGCTTCATATGAATAAAGGAATAGGTCAGCCAATAAAGGGGCGCTATTGGTTCCCATAGGAATGCAGGCATTTTGTTAAAAGACCACGTCTCTGAACATTACAAATAGAAGTTCCAGCATATTTTTTATATCAACTTCAGTGTATCTATGTGTAAAATCAGAGTGGCATTGGACAAAGTAAGTATCATAATAACCAATCACCAGATATTTAAATTTTCGGGTGAAATTGCTGAATATGGAAGACATGAAGTTTAATATTATGAGCAATGCATAATAAAGCTTTTAGATAGTTTGACATTGAGGATCTATGTGTTATCACATGGTTGATTTAGATATAACTTTATGTGAATGCTTTGAAACATTGAAGGTTTATATATAATATATAGAGAAAAAAAAATACTGTTAATTCACTTTTATAGTATGTCTGTACCAGATATGACTACATTTTTATGTACGATACTGACACGCCCCCCATGCATTAAATATTCTCGTAATGCACCCCTGTTCGGAACTTCTCTATTCATATTTCGATCAGTGAAAAGAAAAAAGAATTTCGAGTGTAATTCGTTTCTGGTACATTTCATGGTCTGCTCGTCCGGTGTCATCCAAAATCATGAAATTGAACATGGTGAACGGCTGATATCGGGAACCTCGGGTTGAGCAGGAGTATGGTATCAAAATGGTCATATAATTATCCGTATTTATCCACACCATACTGTTGATAAACAATGATAGTTTGTTTATTTTGTTTATTTGTTTACACTGAACACTTCTTTCAGTTATATGTTGGCAGCAAATTTCAATGGTGGGGGAGAGAACCCGGTTACAATGTATCCGAGAAGAGACTACTGGAATTCCACAAGTAAACCGGCAAACTTTCTCACAAAGTCAGCCTAGGTTCCAGTGGGATTCGACCCCGTGATGACTAGAGTAACAGAGACTTCATGGTTCAAAGAGCGATGCTCTAACCACTCCGTCACGGAGACCGATCATTAATGTAATTAACCGAAGCATTCGGCATTTTGTAAAGGAGTATACTTTTATGTAACGCAGTATTGTCCTTTTAACGATAAATTGATCTATATTTTTTTATTTTTTTTATTTTAGGAATTCTATCATTCAAACTAAAACGTTTACATCTATAATATTTTCCGGAGCGGGTTCCTTAAGATTAAAAAATCACAGATACGAAAGTATTTATCTTCAGGATGTCCAGGATACAATATATAAATATGGTGAATACTGGACAAACACGGACCTCTGGAAATCTAGAAGTGGGATCAGATGTCGTGGAGGAGTAAGCACTTAAGATTAAAATGATTACCAATTATTTTCAATACTATTAAAAAAAGAAACGCATCCTTTATAGAAAAATCTGTGATGCAGTAAATTCCTATGTATTTGTCTGAATTTCGCATATACAAATTACCTTAAAATAATTACGGTATGTATATATAGGTATACATAGGTAGATGTATTTTTGTCATGAGACATTTTACCTTTGAGACAAGACGTCATAATAGTTAAAATAAGGTTTAAGATATTCAAGGTTAAATTATAAAATATTATTTACTAATCTTTTAGAATTGGTTCTTAATAGAATTTAAAAATACAGAATAATATTTTTATGATATTGGTATTTTTGAAAATAAAAGTATATATCTCATAAGTTTACCAAATGGAAGATTTTTCATTGCAGATCAATGTTGACTGTAGAGAGACATGGATATTAGCTTTTCTTACGCACACAACAGGAAGAAAAATATATTAGATATATCGTCTGTATACCTTAACATAAAATTTTATTCGTACTTTAAATGGTAATTGTTTTAAGACATTTAAGATTAATTATAATCTTGTAACATATGTTAAATATACCGTGTACATTACCCATACATGTTTAGATTTACATGTAGTAATTCTAAGTTTAAAAATAAAATTCAACAAAATACCGTCGAACCCGGATATATTGAATTCCAAGGGGAATTAATTTTTCTTTCAAATAAACAGGGTTTTCAAAATACCTGGGCCCGAAGTCACCAAATGTACTCAGTCCTCAAGCGCAACTAACTTTTTATGATTTTAAACACGCTGAAAATGTTTGTATATTGATGGTATATAATTGTAAATAAAGGTGAAATATATTGCTCATTTGAAGGAAATCTTTAGAAATATAAAAAAATACTGTTTTCGTACGACGTCGTTCTCAAATTTTGAGTACTGTACTCAACGTATTCATTCGTTTGATCCCACCTCTTGATTTCCAGAGGTCCATGTTTGTCCACGTTTCACCAGATTTGTATCTATATTCTGGATATCCCAAAGATTTATACTTTGGTATCTGATATTTTATTTTTATATTTTAGAGGAAAATCTTAAGTGTGATGAAAAAATGTATAATTTGAATGATGTAAAATAATAATATGTTTCTCATTCACTCAAATATGGAAGTTTTATAAACGATTATATAGTCAAAATGATGATATAAAAGTTGAGCTTAAGTATTGAGTAAATTTGGCGACTTCGGCCCGGGATTATTATGGTAATGAAGAAATTTGGCCGTAAAATCAAAATCATTTCAAATAAAGCGTGAATTCGATTTAACCGATTTCAATATATATTACAGGGTTCATCTGTAAAACAAAAGAAATTTCATGATTTTTTCTTCTGAATGACAAACAATATTATGCGGGAAATGAATGCTCTACGATATAGTCAAGATTACCACAGGGAGAGTAGGTCAGGAATAGATTAAAGATAAAATTTACAGAGATATAAACTATATCAACTTTGACATACCCAAAACAATGCGGACACATACGAATCAGAAGTGATTAGGATTTTCAGTTTGTTTGTGCATAAGCTCTTTGATAATTATTTGAGTAATACGTGATGTCATAAATAGCCTATGTCCGGTCTACTGACCGATACAAATGGACAAAACAAGTTTTTCCGAAAGCACGTTGGCGCCAAAACTTAGATTTGTGACTCAACGCATTATGTCCGGCGTGATGACACGTTGATTGGGACCCGGCAGTTCGTCAGAAGATAACATTTGTTTGATATGCAGGAAGACTTCCAATGTTCTACATCTATCGGAACAGTGTAGTGCCACCTACGATGATGTTCTTTCTCTTGTTTTATGAAAAAACGTGTCTGTGCATTTATTGCAGGCCAAGAATGATCTGGATGACAGATAGACTATATCATGAGAGAAAGATCAAGGGGTTCTGAGACAATGTTCTTTTTCTGTGGGGCAAAAGGTCTTAACCAGCTTTATATTGTTCAGTATTATGTTTTCGAGAATCCGGCAATACATAGTTTTTTTAATTTATTTTTTTTGCTGAAAATCGGCCATTACTGAGATAATATGCAAATAAAAAATAAAAAAATAATTTAACTCAGTAATATATACAACTAAATATTTTACAATTTATAAAAGGTTAAACGCACACACGCACACACACACACACACACACACACACACACACACACACACACACACACACACACACACACACACACACACACACCGTTTAAGAATACTCATACGTGATTATGTAAGGACGAATTCAATACTGCAGAGTTTTGTTGAAATAAAATTAAGTTAGTCACAGTAGACGGTCCTGCTTGTGTCTGCTATTCAAACGATATATTGCATGCATTTACATGTAAAGGTCGATAACTCCTTATTATCTTGTACTTTGGAAAAGCATTATCTGAATTATAATTTTGATAAACAGATAAGAATTACTTATACTTAGTGAAACAGTAGTCGCAGTATTTCTATGTTATATAGCACATTCGTGTACGCGTTGATATGTGTAAGTAGTTTAATAATATTATTTGACTCGGAATGTTGTTTTGCGCTACACTCAACAATTGTTCAGTTATATGGTGGTGGCCAGTATTTAATGGTGGGGAGAAAACTCTGTTACAATGTACCTGAGATGATGCCACCGGCCTTCCGTAAAAATAAAAAGGCAAACTTTCTCACCAAAGAGCAGATTAGGTTCTAGCGGAGCTTGAACCTGCGATGACATGAAATGAGAGATTTCATGGTTTAAAGCGTTATGCTCTAAACACTCGGCCACTAGTTTTTCTTCAATATAACTTCAGACTGTTTTTTTTTTTATTTTCTTAATTGACATTGTTTAATCATTAACTGTTTATTTCTTTTTACCAAATTTCTAATATCTGTTAATCATTTCATTATCACTTCGTCATTTTGTGATGGTTCATTATATAACGGACAATCAGATCAAATATTTTTTTCTGCCTTTTTGGACTTTGCCTTTTTTCAATTGATTGTTAAGTCCTGGCGTTTTATTGCTATTCCAAAACAGATCGACAGAAAGACAATCAGACGATAAGGCGAAATACATATGTTGTAACATGTCTCGTTAAGAGAAAACAAAAAGGGGCCTAAGCAATCGTCGTGTAAACACCGGCTTACACAATCATTACAATTCTGATTCCTGTCACGACAATTGCATTTGTTTTCCACTGGGACAATAAGTGTTTACAGATCTTCTTCTTGATACTGAAACGGTTTTAAGTTTATTCAGTGGGGACTATGGTAAAATAATATCTTATAGCACCTCAAAGATCATTAATGTTTGCAATGCAAATTGAATAATAGTTTTTGCGACCTTTTGTATACCATTTAAGATTCCATCACTGATTGCTAAGAATAAATTCGATTTCTTGTTAAAAAAAAGTGACGTGCGGAGGAATGGATCGATATTACTTAAAATGTAACCTTTTAAAATGGACATTAAATGTCGGTATCAAAATTGAAAATATTATCTGCAACTCTAAATGATAGGAATATATATCTTTATATATATATATATATATATATATATATATATATATATATATATATATATATATATATATATATATATAATATATATATATGTATATATATATATATATATATATATATATATATAAACAAGGTTAGCAACCATTGTATGTATTTTCGCCCCAATCGCCCTAATCGTCCGTGGGCGAGTTCAAAACGGTGAATTCATATATTTTTAATAATTGTATAATTGCAGAATATCTTTTATATGTTTCAACACACATTTTCTTTTTAAAATAAAAGTTAAATGAAATTATGCAGCACGAAAACACTCATGCACGAGCAGTAATTGTTAAATAAAGTGTAGTAGGGCAAAAGTAATAGGGTGCGAAATTAACCTTGTATAGAGTATATAATTATACATGAACTTGTTACATATTCTATAGAACGGTATAGTCGGGACATACTTTTTGAAGCACCTTATACATATATATATATATATATATATATATATTGCCGTCACGTCCATGATATGATTTAAATATATTAATTTAAATATATATATATATATATATATATATATATATATATATATATATATATATATATATATATATATATATATATATATATATATATATACATATATTAATTTGTTTTTTAAATAATTGCAAATTAAATAAAATTGATAATTTATGTACTTGACTATCTTTGTTATGTCCGATATCATATAAGACTGGTAGTGATTTTCAGATCAACTCTTAGTCTAGATGATACACAGTTATCAATATACAATATGAAAGTGATGAAGGTCAAAATGACCAGAAAAACAGAATCAAGGGTAGGTCACGGTGACAGAGAGATCTACGCTAATGCTACGAATACAATTGACCTTAGGTTACTGTGATAAAAACCTGTCGAAATTAACATCTGTGGTGACCACAATGTCTGTATATTGCGGTATTTAAATATTACATCAGTCAATATTTATCGAGTTGAAAGATCGTCTTAACTTTCATGTACAAAATAATGCATGTTCTAACCGAAGACTTTAGGGTAGGGATGTTTTTGCTTTTAATGCAAATATTGTCTCTGAATCAAATGAAGCCGAAGAAGTGACTATGAAATACATACCTGTGTACTAACAACACAAAGGTATAACATTCCAGGTGTTAATTTTTTAGTTTTCGGGGCTTCGGGTAAAAATAACTGTACAAGGAGATTATGTCTTGCACTTACATTGCTTTACGTTGTACTTATGCGGTATTTACTGAAATTATCCCTCAGAGAAGATTCCGATGAAAGTATTAACTGAAAACAAGACAATACTCACAGAATTGGAAAAGAATATCTGACATCTTACAATTAAGAAGCCGTAAAGTACATACCTACTTATCTACCTACCTGCATAGATAGATAGATAGATAGATAGATAGATAGATAGATAGATAGATAGATAGATAGATAGATTTATAGATACATAGATACATAGATAAATATATAGAAAGATAAATAGATAGATAAATAGATAGATAAATAGATAGATATATACATACATACATATATACATTTCATACATACATACATACATACATACATACATACATACATACATACATACATACATACATACATACATACATTATATGGTTTAACTGTGACAGAAATGTTATACCGTACAATATCATCATACAATATAAGTGTGTTCCCTGTATAATTTTACCCTGACGAGTTTCACACTGACAATTATGTTTGTGAACACATCCAGAGGTTACGTGTCTTAATCACTTTTGTTTGATGCTAATACCAATACAAATTGGTATAATTACCTTGATATGGCCTGTAATATAACATTGTGTAACAAAACGAAGCCTCTAGGAACCTGTAAAACTATGTATAAAAAGGATGTAATTAACAGTAATTAAGATTTAATCATCTGTAGGTTATTTGAAGTTGTCTTTCCAAATTACCAATTTATGAGATTTGCGCTACGACAAAAATGTATAAAGATAAATAGTTAAAATACATTTGCTATATCACGCATTTAATTTTCCGACGATACCAACATCATTTTAGTTTAGCTCCTTCTTCATAACTGGCATAATGCAATGCCCATTATTATCATCAAATCAGTACTAAAACACAAAGCCTTATTCGTTATTTGAATATTTGATACAATCTTGCAAAAGATCTGTAGTTGTCGGGGAAAAGGTACAAAAAGATGATTTTGACATATAACGGTCAGTAATAGAGTTTATTTTTAAACAATATATTTCTTTCCATTCAAAGAATTGAAAATTGTTTGAGAGAGAGAGAGAGAGAGAGAGAGAGAGAGAGAGAGAGAGAGAGAGAGAGAGAGAGAGAGAGAGAGAGATAGAGAGAGAGAGAGAGAGAGAGAGAGAGAGAGAGAGAGAGAGAGAGAGAGAGGGAGAGGGAGAGAGAGAGACTATCAATTTAGACTACCTAGGTCTACCAAGATAACATGACACACCCGGGTTCTGCCAGCAACCAAATTAATACTGTCTATTTAAA
>BROG01000331.1:695000-727500 GCA_030159075.1 Atrina japonica | reverse complement strand
CAAATTCTTGTTAATAAAATTTATAATAGAAAGGTATGGTGCAAATGCATTTCAACAAGTAATCACATGGATTTCCTGCTTATATATTTAGCAAGCACCTGCTTATGATATAGAAATTCACATGATTGGCAGACACAGGCACGGAGTGTCACAGTGCTGAAAATGGACTTCCTCGTTTCATAGCTCCACAAACAGAAAAGCAAACAGTGTACGTCTTGTGATTGAAATGAGCATGTTGTTTGGTTGTATCACTTTCAAAATAAATCGACGTTCCATTTGACAAATTACATCCTACTCTATTCTATCTGAGCTGAGGCTAAAATTATAAAACAAAAACTATACAGAACATACATTCTATAAACAAAGAATGGAATTTTTGTAGCTAAAATGTGGTGTTTTGTGTTCTTGTGAGTCAACACTTTGTTCTCATGTATTCAGATCATAAACGCATGCGAAGAGGAACAGAGAATATATGGAATCTTCTAGAATTTACGGAATTGTAAAAAAAAAATAATTGCACGCATGTTTTGCTATGCAAGATAAGTCAACAGGTTACTGTTTTTAATAGATAAATGGTTGAATAGTTACGCTTTGGTACAAAATATTTTTATTGTAATTTTATGACATACAAATGAAATATTAGAATAAAAATAGACATATTTAGGTACTAAGATTTTACTTCCAATTTCGCGGTAAAACCTGATAACTTACATATCCGGTGTATTAATGTCGTAAGATGACGTCATTGTTTTACCTTTAGGTCATTGGCTTACACTGTCCGTTGATTGAAGACGCCATTATAATACTCAACCAAATTAATTTATCATATTTGTAATTGTATACTATTATTCAGCATTTGTATATTATCATTAAATGGATGTCCGTGACCCAGTGGTTAGTGCATTGCGTTTTAAGTCGGGAAGTTTTTCTTCTCTGGTCATTTTGCTCCGCCAAGTTTACTTCCAGAAGACTAATGGTATTTTCCTGGAAACATTGTATCCGAGACTTTCCAACTCACTGTTTCTGTATAACCGAGGAATATTTGAATGACGTATTACACCATTCAATCAAACAGTTTTTTCTGAATGTCGACATTAAATAACATTAAATAACAAGAGCCCCAACACGGTATACTTAACATGTATTGTAACTTTATCTCATCACGTACAGACGGTCTCACAAACGCACATATATAATTCATGTATGTTTTGTTTGTTGTTTTACATTCCGTCAATAATTTGTCATAAATATTGAGATGTCATCGGCTTTAGGTGAAGTGCCACAATTTTGACCTGTGCTATGGACTGACGACAATGCTGTGAGGGTTGTTTTACGTGCCACGCCTTCCGCGACACGTGACCTCTGTTTTCAATCTCATCCGAAAGACTTTCACTTCGTATGCCGAGGGCTTGGCGAAGGAACAGTCACTAACATTTTTAAAGTCTGTGTTTTGACCCGGTCCGGGAATCGAACCCCGGACCTTCCGCTTGCGAGTCGAACTCAACCACCAGACTACCGCAAGCGGTTGAGGTACTTCACATGTTAACAATATCACACCATTGATATGTGTAAAGGTATATGAATAAGTTATTTCCAATGGTATTTACTTAGTCGTACATGACACTGTTAAACTGTGTTACAATTCTTTATCAGACCTTATATTTTCTGTAAACTATCAAATCTTCAAACTGACGGGAGACATTTATTGTAGAGATGACCTTCCATATTTCAATAACTGACATAGCAGTATGATTATTAATTGCTGAAAAAGTCATCTATCTAAATTAAAACAAGTATAATAACAGAAACGATCCACATATACAACACATGTAGTCGCTAAACAATAGTAGAACTTTAAAATTTACAGATCTATTTCACCCACAAATGTCATTTAAATATCTTAAATCAAGGTTACATTCCGTCTGTTACTTGACAAGGTAGGGAGATATTAATTGATAAGAATCAGTTATGATTATATGCTAATTCTAAAACTTGATATTAACAAGCACATGTTTAGATATTTTTAAGATTTGCAGTTTGAATAACAACAGCAGCAACAACAACACATTAATAGACATGGTTATAATAATGATAATAATAATAATAATAATAATAATAATAATAATAATAATAATAAAAATAATAATAATAATAATAATAATAATAATAATAATAATAATAATAATAATAATAATAATAATAATAATAAAAATAATAATAATAATAATAATAATAATAATAAAAAGAAAAAAATAATGATGATGATGATGATGATGATAATATTAATAATAATAATAATAATAATAATAATAATAATAATAATAATAATAATAATAAAAATAAAAATAATAATAATAATAATGATAATAATAATAATAATAATAATAATAATAATAATAATAATAAAAAAAATAATAATAATAATAATAAAAATAAAAAAATAATAATGATGACGATGATATAATAATAATAATAATAATAATAATAATAATAATAATAATAATAATAATAATAAGGATACCAATAAGATAATATATAATTATATTCAGCTTCATAATCAAGCCCATTGGAAAACGCCATTACCATTTACTGTGTGCTTTTAGGCGATAAATAAATAAGATATTTGCTAATATATTTTAGACGTCAGAAATGCTATCATTTATTTTTAGATAAACGGAATTCTCATATTTTGCTGATTGTCTGTTTCGAGTCATTTTCCAATTTTCGTATGTGTCCGAGTACCTTTTTTATTTTTCCGTAAGACTGGACGCGTATGTGAGATTTTGAAAATAACATTGAATGTAATTATGCCTAACTAAACAAACAAATGTAGAAAGTTGTTAAATGTTTTTACATGAGAATTGTTAAAAAATTGTCCATAAACTAAATTTTGATTTGTTATTAAAATGACAGCTTGGAACAAATATCATGGTATATCTCAACGCTGTTAAATTCACAACACAGTCAGCTGTTTCTGCGTGAAGCTATCATAATCAATATAGCAGGTGGTTACCCCAAATGTGAGATAAAAAGTTTTGCAATCGTATTTCAGTCGAACTCGAATACACCACACACATGTGCACGCACACATATGTAAATACATACTAAGATAGATAGATAGATAGATAGATAGATAGATAGATAGATAGATAGATAGATAGATAGATATAGATAGATAGATACGTACGTATGTACGTACGTACAGACCGACATACATACATACATACATACATACATACATACATACATACATACATACATACATACATACATACATACATACATACATACATACATACATACATACATACACATACATACATACATACATACATACATACATACATATTTGTTACATACTTGTTATATATCTGCCGGATAATTTGAAATGTATCATGAAATGACTGGTTCATTAACTGATATTGATGATGATATATATATGTATATATATCAATATGTTACATAAACATGTTACGTCACCAATGGATATGATAACAAATTGTTCTACAAACGTCTACAATGTCAGCTTGTTGGTATACATGTAAGTTAACAAAATGATGTTTGCTTTTACAGGACATACTGTAGCTACAGCATAGCATCGGTACAAAGAGATTAAAGAAAGAAATATGGTTCCCCGATATGAAATGCTACGTTAGATAGTTCTACGATTATTTCTCTATGGCGGGACATTTAAACAATTTGTTGAATGTTCCTAACAAAATAAACACAATGTTTGTTGTTTGAGTTTGAATTTTGAATTTTGTTTTAAGCCACACTCAACAATTATTCAGTTATATATTGGCGGTCAGTTTTTGATGGTGGAAGAGAGAGCCCGGTTACAATGTACACCAGCCTCACGCAAACTTTCTCACAAAAATCGGGGCTCGAACCTGCGCTGACAGGAAGTGAGAGACTTCATTGTTCAAAGCGCGATGATCTGACCAATTGGCCACGAATGTCCCTATTTGTTGTTAAAAGCGGTGTATCTTAAGACTGGTAATATTGTCAAAAAGACTAGCAGTCATGAGAGAGAGAGAGAGAGAGAGAGAGAGAGAGAGAGAGAGAGAGAGAGAGAGAGAGAGAGAGAGAGAGAGAGAGAGAGAGAGAGAGAGAGAGAGAGAGAGAGAGAGAGAGAGAGAGAGAGAGAGAGAGAGAGAGAGAGAGAGAGAGAGAGAGAGAGAGAGAGAGAGAGAAAAAAAGAGAGAGAGATATTCATATTTAGCTCTTGGACAGTTTTGATATCCGTCTCTTTAATTTTTTTGCATATTATCAACGTCAACAACAAATAATACAATAAAAATATAAACCTGCATGTTCAATTTAGTTTTATCAATATGTTTTTTTTTTGCTTTTTAACTAATTAGTTATTCATGGCTAAATCCTCTTTGATAAGAACATGCGCAATTAACGAATCCTTGAAATTGACTTAATTGTTTCATTTAATTTTAAAATTTACTTCGTTGATTTATTTGTCATAAAAGTGCCAATTACAAAACGTTAAATCTGTTATAGGAAATTAATCAAAAGTTATGATTTAAATACCAAAAAATATACATAACACTGAACACTGTCTCAATTCAATTAATGGCTGTCATACCAAACGTGTCGAGAAGATAAATAAATGTCCATTACAAACAAAAATTGCATCTCCTTTTTAAATGAGATATCTATACATCAATTACCATTATGTTAGCATGTTATTGATCCAAAACCTGAAAAAGACAACCGGTGATTATTTTGCCGATTTGATTCTACATTCCATAAATTCATAAAACAATCCATGCTTTATCTGCTAAATCTTAATGGACTCAACGTGATGACTTTTTATTATTTAGTTAACGAATGGTTTTATTTTTCTATCTTATTGATCGCTTTGCTATTATTTTGGTTATCTGGGTATTGCACATCTCTCGCCATTATAACGGGAGATTCTACACAAAGAGGAAATTAATACAACCCGTAATAATTGCATTTAATTTAGCTTTTCGGAATCTTAAATTTATTGCATCGACAAATAAACATGTTACGTATGTTCTCGTGACCTTGATTCACTGTTATTATACACGGAATATTGACAAGATACATTTATACCTGTACGTACGTTGATTGAACAGGTAGATAAGATTTCTGACGAAGAGTATAGAGCATGAATCGATTTCTTTACACGTTTAAGTAAAAAACAATACAGTCGAATAAACATTCTGATCTTTAAACGATTTGCACCACTGAGATTGGATCTTCCTCGAGCTGATATAGGCGCAAAATGTTACTAACTGCTGGGTAGACATTTATAAATGAATATACCGATCCGTATAGTAATGTAACATTGTGTCAAAATCATAAAATAGTAAATTAAAGTAAAATTTTGGTAACAAACATATTTGTAATGATAAGGAAACAAGCCATTCTATTCAGAACACACAGTAATTTCCTTCGCAATTTGCGACAAAACGTATTGCGGTTTCTTTTCAAGAATAGTTGGCGTTTGTCGCATCTAACCATTGTACGTGAATACAAAGCCAGAAACATGCTAGTTTCTTTTTGATTTTCACCTAAAAAAACTTTTTACACATTTTACAGGAATCGTTTGAAATTTTCTTTTAATCTCTATATTGCTTCGGAATCCCATATGTGTAATTTTAATGTCTGGGACTATGTTTCAGTTCTGTTTAAGCTCTTTACACCAACGGAAGCGCCACATTTCTATTGTTTCATTGTATTTGGTATTCACGTGTAGCTATCATTATTACCCGAACTGTTTTTTACAATTTCTTTTGATGATATTTCAAAATTTTATGGTGCCCCACTACAGAATGTTAACACGCGTTATTTTAGAAATTGTTTCCATGTACCAAACAAAAGGCTTCAATTGGAGATCAAACTTGATAAAAACTAGAATACATATTTATCTCTTAGGGCAAATACATAATTAGTCACTAGTGGATTAATAATGGGCAATGTAGCAATGTTTTTGACAAATCGGATTCAAAATTATATCGTAATGTCTTGTTTAATGGCAGCGATAATAATAAAACTTGCCAGATATTGTTGGATAACTTTCATCCCAATAGATACAAAAGTAACCAGTTCTTGGAGTAAACACCGGAATTTCAGTTCCCCTTCTTTGTCATGTAACTTTGATTCTCTTGTTATTCCCGTGTTAATTTCACCTTGATGGCTATCGGACAACCGTTACACATCGTATTGTCATGTCATATTGTTATAATTGTTCAACAATAAAATATCATTTAGAATTAACGACAATGACATCTAAGCGAGACAGAGAACAAACGAGAGGATAAAAGCCGGACTTTTAAAACTTCAGTGGCCTAGCTAAAACGCTATATATCCCATAATTTTAATCGCCGCAGGCTTATTTTACAATGACAAAAAGACGAACATAATGATATCATGTTTAGTTAAACACTTAAAAAGGTGATTTGATATGTATCCTTGCCAAACTCGACTAGACTTTGTCCCAAAAATGACGAGCCAAGGATTCTGTGCCCGTGACCGCGCTGCCCCCAGGCAAAAACTTCCAGGCCGGAGATTGACACGAATGAAATATGGAAGCTACTTGAAATAAGTAAAAAGAAGCAAATGACAATTATTTGGACAAAGTACATAACCATTAAAGACATATTATTAAGGTTTAAACGTGCTAAACAATTATGATGGGTGGAGACATGTCACCAAATCTTTCCAGTACGACATGCAGGATACAGGAAGTGTTGCGAGGCACCGGTAAAAACTATCATAAAAAAAATGTAATTGACATAAAAATATATGTCTTTGATTCAGCTGACCATCTGATTGATTTTCTGTTTTCTAGCCTGACTACATTGTTTTAAAAGGACAGTTACAGATATGGAATGGCCGTCTTTTGTAGTAGGTGGATAATGTGCTTCTGAGTGTTGACAAGTGTTAATTATTCCAAGAGATAAATTCCAACACCCACACGTAATCTCTTACACACTTCCTTATATTAAGACCGCTAAACATTTCAACCGCAAAATAAGTTTATTTACAGTTAACTTAGAGTCAGACGAATAGGAATATATTAGCCACTTAATCATTTAATATATAATGCAGTCAGAGCAGTCAGATTCGTTATCATTATGTTTTTTTTTCTATATGTGACACATATAGTTCCCGAAGATAATATTTTAATACGGAATGTATAACGTACACTCATTAATTGCTACACATTAACAATAGATATTAAATCTTTGCATGCATTTTCCTCGGGTTCTTTGTCTTTGCTCATTATATTTAATATAATATGTATAAAACTACACCTTTATTAATAACAAATCCGATCCATTGCGGCGTTATTACAGGGCCTTAATGAATGAACATGACGGTCATTAAAGATTAAAAACTCTATCCTCTCACAGTATTGGAATATCCTTGTAATTCTCACCCTGTTGATGCAAGCAGTACAAAAACCAGTTATAATATGGTTGCAAATCGAAGGAAAGCTAACCCCTGCATTTTCTTTTGCGGATCTACAATTTTTAGGTGGTTTTATTAATTTAAATATATATTCAGGAAAAAGGAAACATTATAAAATTCACAGTTCTAAAAAAATATAATCTTACTGGGCCACTTTGACGAGTAAATAATTATATAAAGTTCATGATTTATATTCATTTTTGTGAATTTTTAGTTCCAGAATCCTGAGTAAATCATTTATCTTGTATTTGGTTTGTGTGCCATAAATTGACTGATTTAGACAATAATAAAGCAACATCTAGGTCTGCGTGTACATGTTATACCGGCAAAAAGCAACGAACAATTCTTTATAATGTTAAATGTAGTTTGTGTTATATATTTTTTCCACGAAATAGATTTGCCTGTATTTGTTATCATCTATAGTTGAACTGACTGTTGCCTAAGACCAATAGGGTTATTCTCAGACCATTAGTACGAACCTCGGACATATTGTAAAGCAATTATTACAAACCTCGGGCATAATGTAAAGCAATTATGAGAACACCAATTCATTAACACTACAGTTATAACATTTATGATGTAATACAGAATTTTACTTGCATTTTGATATTTAACGTCAAATTATGTTCTATTTACAAAATGTTTTACTTTGAAAGAGAGTCAAAAGTATTGCAAATGCAAACTCAACCCACTGGCAATTCAAAACCAGCTCCATATTGTAAAATTTCCGATTTTGGTAAATTGAAAATCAGCATAGCACACCTCCACATATGTACTCATGACTCTTTTTCGGTTTTCCAAATTTGGGAAATCATAAAAAAGGCAAAAGTTTCCCCAGTTATTTGTACCTACTTATTTGTACTCCTGGTTAATCTGATATATGCATTATCATTTATACGATTACAAGTTTAGAGATATTTTATTAAAAATAATCAAATGGATTTGTTCTCAAAACTTACTGGGCCATATTTAATTGATACAATACACAATAAGTATAAGTATCAAGTGATGATATATCTGATCTATGAGTATTAACAGTAGAAAATCTAAAAACTAATAAAATAGCAGCACAAGGAAAGGTAATGGCAGGGAATATAGAAAAGATGAAAGGGAATTGTGAATAGGATAGAAGAATGGTAGAATCTGGTTACAATTGTTGTCCCCTCATTCGTTTTGAACCTTTTTGATGCTTTATTAAATGAGTGAAATATATATCTGGTACCTGTAAACATTCATTGTATCGGTCAATATAGAAACAAAAAAGGTAACATTCACGTCAAGTTGTCCATTTTTACACCAGCTGTGTCGGTGGTAGGTTTCCTATGTTGGCCAATGTTGTTTATTTGCTCTTCAATTAGCTGATCAGCACCAAATATAATTACACTTACAAAAATTGAATTTGAAGATTATTTGTATATCTTAGACAATGACCAAATGATTTATATGTGCCGATTGTGAATCTGAAACTAGAAAACTTAAAAATTGAAACATTACATTGGACATTTATGAAAACAGAATAGAATTATGGAAATGAATTATTTTGTAAACATTATAATGAAACAGAAATTGGTGATTGATTTCAATATATAATATCATATATTAGAGCGTTTCTCACTCCAGGTAAAAATAAAAATAATATATAGATAAAATTTATGTGAAAGAATAAATACGGTAAATCCTTGTACAATAAATAGATAGATAAATAGATTGATAATCAAATAAATAAGTACAAATGAAAAATTACAATTGGATAATCGAAACTCAAAACTTGAAATGAATAAATATATAAATAAATACATAAATAAAAAAATAAATAAATAAATAAATAAACAAATAAATGATAATACAAATATAATAATAAGAGTCTTCCTAAATATACGTATGTGTTCAATGACCAGCTAACCCAAAAATAAACTTTAGTTTGCCACTTGACTTCCATTACAACGATTACGCTAAACGCTTGCCGGACAAATAAACATTAAAATTGAAATGTATGCCTGATCATACAAACAAAGTGTCATTTTCACCTGTTCCTATACAATATACCTTGTACAAGTAAGCCCAAAGTGTTGGGGATTTAAGCATTACTATTCAGGATAAAAGAGTTAAATACGAAAACAAAAACCATTTTACTATCTACTATTCTATAGGGCGTCGCAAAATCATAAATACAAGGGAATGATAGAATATATAATAAATAAATAATATATATATATATATATATATATATATATATATATATATAGATAGATAGATATATATAGATATATATGCGTATCCTGTTTGACAATGCTGTATACAGCTGCGTACATCATTCAGATTAATATCCTCTAGCCACGTAATGTGTCAATATAATTAATTTTAGTACAACAAATCTGTGAATGATTTAATAACAAACAAATTATTATATAACCATTTCTGTCACCTAGGGAAATATAAAAAATCCACATGTTAAGACATCTATACAAGTAAATATACAAACATTATATATATATATATATATATATATATATATATATATATATATATATATATATATATATATATATATATATATATATATATATATATATATATATATATATATATATATATATATATTTATACGTGTGTGTGTGTGTGTGTGTGTGTGTGTGTGTGTGTGTTAAATGTTATTTTCCACTTAAAATTTTCAATCCGATTACTCAAATTACAAATATTGTAATGAACTCTCAGTTAGTCTTGCCCCCTGGAGATCAATCCTGTTTTTAGACTGCGCAACGTTTGTACTTGATAAAACTAAGTAAAAATTGGACATTGATTTCTACAAGAATTTAGCAGCTAACTTTTATTGCTTTCCATAACAACAAGAATATCAACAATGAATAAGCTTGTCCAACAATAACGGCAAAATTTGTATGCATCAACCGATCTTGATCCGTTAAGGAAATGAAATCGGAGTTACAAAGACCCACCAAAGGGTTTCCATAGACAGAAAATGACTAACATCAATTAAGTGTGATCTAACGCCATGAGGCCGGTGTAATGAAACCAAAAATTACAGACCGACAATGTCGGATTGAAGACTGCATTAGTGCTAGTCAAATGTCATTGTGTTGTCTCCATTACCTCGTTATACAGGTGGATATTTACCTGTAGAGAAATCGACGATGTCAATGATGGATGCTTTATTACCTGTCGAATTAATTAACTTCTTCAGTCGGTCGTTGAAATTCGTATCATTGAATTTTGGACGTATTGAAATACCGGGATAGCATGACAGCTTTTGCATGGCACAGACCACTGTTGAGAACCCGCATTCTAAAACGAAGAAACGAAAACGGTAATAAACTTGCATGGGAAATTAATTCAGTTCGGCACTGATTTCTTCGAGTGCAGTTCTAAGTTTGATTAAAAATGGCATGATGAGAGAGAGAGAGAGAGAGAGAGAGAGAGAGAGAGAGAGAGAGAGAGAGAGAGAGAGAGAGAGAGAGAGAGAGAGAGAGAGAGAGAGAGAGAGAGAGAGATGTACAAATGTTGTATATTAAAAGTTGACTAATATATGACGTGACAATTTGCATTTACGTTTAACAATGAGGAGAGGAAAATAAAGGAGTAATCCTTCACTGCCTCGTAAAATGTATTTCCGTAACGCGCCTCCATATGGAATCAAAGATATAAATTTAATGACGCTATTGCATGAAGCCGGCGTTTTAAGGGACTTGTCTCACGTGCATTTATGATGCCGATATAAAAATGTGGTTATGGGACAAAATCACTTTACTTCAATGTAAAGAATATGGATAGCTTGTTGACAGAGTTCAGTGTCTGAAGGAGATGACATTAAGGTAATGCCTATAATACCCGTTGGAGATGTCAGGATAACGCTGATATATTTTTCAGGATCTTTATGACGCAGTTTCCTGTGTTCACGAATCACAATCACTCTGACATTTACATGAATTTTTAGACCGAGAAAAAATGGCTTGTCAATCTGTACTCCAAAATTTTCAGAGGTCTAAACCACACAAACAAGCAATAAGGGTAAAATAAATGTATACTGTGTGTGTGTGTGTGTGTGTGTGTGTGTGTGTATGTGTGTGTGTGTGAGTGTGCGTGTGTGTGTGCTTGTGTGTATGTTTGCTTGTATGGGTATGGGGTGGTGTTTGTATATGTGTGTTTATGTATGCGTGTATGTTGTCTTGCGATTTTAAGAATGCTTTATAAATATTGATAATTGCAGTAGTAGCAAACATTTTTATATTAATATCTACATGTAGCCAATTTTTTTAAACAAAACTCCATCTGTCATTTGCAACTTATTTCAAATCCCGCAAATTAAATTAATTACACTTAACACTTTATTTAACATGAATTTTTGTAGATCCTCTCTGTAATCCATAGTTATAATCTTTAAAAGGTATTCTGTCACATATTATCGCGTATTCTTGTTTGAGCATAACCATGATATTATAGTTGCCTGTTCGATGGCGGTTATTGAGACGTCTGTACCAAATGTGACGAGGATTCATTCCTTACGTATTTCATTTGGATTTGACTGTGTACTCACGGCGGGTGTGACCTGTCGACAGGGGGTGCTTATTCCTCCATGGCACCCGATACTACCCCTTGATTTTCAAGGGTCCATGTTTGTCCATTTTTACCAGATTTGTATCTATATCCTGGACATACTAAAGATTTATACTTTGGTATCTGAGATTATATATATATATATATATTAATATATATATATATATATATATATATATATATATATATATATATATATATATATATATATATATATATATAGTTACATGAACGTGTGTTTATGTGTAATTGAATGATTTAAGAAGCCATTACACCATATCATACCATTTTGTATTTACTTTAATTACTGTACTAACTGTTGTATAAAGAAGAAATACAAATGGATATTCGAAACTTCAAGTCCATTAGAATACGACAGATTAGATATAACAACGGACTCAACACGAAAATCGAGTGCGAATGCAAAAAGAGATGGGTCAAGTGTCGGAAGGAGTCAACGCCCCCTGCCAGCACGCCACACCTGCCGGAAATGTAGATGTAAAAGTTATTATACACCTCATGTATTTACATATATTCATGTTTTCTCATATGTATATTACAGATTGTAAAATCAATAATTTGTACACTTACGATTGAGAAACAATGTGTGTAGCTGTGTTTACAAAAAAAAACCAAAAAAACAAACAAAACGAAAAATTTTGTCTACTTCTACTACTTGCACATGGTGTACAATAACAAATATAGGAGCTAAACACAGGAATAAAAAAGTCTTGTATCCCTATTTATTTTGTGAAAATAAAGTCAAGTCCAGTGTGGTACGCATGTACAAATGGTAAGTTGAATTAATCAAATGCAAGTGAAAAAGTGTCAAACTGGGTTTCTCAAGAAATTTTCAAAAATATATAGGAATTTGATAATTTTATGCCTGTGCTTATCTCTTTTTAGTATAGCAATATAAGTAGTAAAAAAAAGAAAGAAGTTATTTTGAAAAAAAAAAATCCACAACTAACGCCACCTTATATATCCAACAAGAATTCGCCATTTTCTGTTCGGGTGTAAATATTGTAAATCACGCATGGAACTCATGTTGTCCTCAAAGGTGGATGGTATTGTTTCTTCATTGGGGATGTAATTTTATTTTAATAAATGGAAGCATGATACAGTAAAGAGAAACATTTAACGATAGAAAACAAAATGATGGTAATTGATGTGTAGACGTGTAACGCTGTACCATGCTAATTTATTCTATTATATATTGTAGATGTGATTGCTACTTCTCTTTGTTTCTCATATATATATATATATATATATATATATATATATATATATATATATATATATATATATATATATATATATATATATATATATATATATATATATATATATATATATATATCTCGCCTAAAGACCACCTCGCGTAGGAGACCCCCTTGGATTTAAGACAAAAAGTTTTCAATGCCTTGATACATATTGGGTAAATACAGAACCTCACTTAGGAGACCACCTCACTAATCATTCGGGCGTCATTTGTAAAGTGACTTTGGTTATAATTCTATATACAGAGATTGACATAAACCTGGAGTATGTGTAATTTGTAACTCCGATCATCGGGACGTATCAGACAAATCCTAAGACCACAAACCCGATCCGTCATAACTCTGTTATTGAAACACGGATTAATTATATTACTATATAACTCATCAAATATGCCTTTTCATGGTCGTATATTTCGTTCATTTTCTGTAGATATAAAAATACCAATATGCTGAAAGGAACAATGAGACTTTTTTGGCAGACGAACGCTTTTGTCCAGACCATTATTAACATGTTTATTGTATATATAAGACACACGTTTACACCATTTGCCTCTTGTTTACATCTATACATATTTTAACTCGGCCACAGAAATGTTTAAACAAAACTTATCTGACCCCAAGGTCTGGTCAAGGTGTTTGTTAGGCGTACAGATCCGTTTTTAACGTCTGAGATATTCCAAATATTGCTTAATCCTGTTTGCAAATAAATTAAGGGGTAAAAATCAATTGCTTGTAATTTATGTTTCTGGTGCAGGTGATTGGTTCTTGCTTCTAGGCATTGCAACGCAGAAATAGTAATAAATCATATGAGTTAATCATTCCGAAACAAGTTACATTTTTCTTTACTATTTCTTTAACAGATAAATCAAGCAAATCTCGTCCTTTGTTATCAGGCTTTCACGTGCCATAGTTTATTTTAAGTCTTTATTTCTACTTGAAGCATAAAGTTACAGTTCGTATTAATTGTAAGTGTATTAAATACACAACGGGAGTGCATTGAGTGGCGTGATTTTGTTGTAAAACAAGATTTAATTCACTACTTTTACAATTCAGTTACAAGTGTAAGATTAAATGTCTGTAGTCTCTAAAAAGAGTTTGTCTCTATTCTGTACCCGTGTTTACTCTAATACTGATCTGTTTACCAATTTAATCACAAACCACAAGATAGTGGGTCTTAAATCAGGTGAGTAGACTCTTTTTACTTCAAAAAATGTCTACACGATTTTTGTTTGTCTTTCAGATATAGAACATACTTTCTGAATTGATTCTGGATATATTAACACATTCCCTAAAAGAAAATCAACATTGAAATAACGGCTGAAGAATTCGAAAGTAAAGACGCACCTGTGATGCCGACAAGAAAAAATTAAATAAAACAAGTAAACTGTCCTCGGGGAGTTAATGCACACACCAATTAACTGGTGATAGGGATAAATTGGTAAGGGACAAAAGTCATCTTCGAGGGGGAGAGAAATTCGGATTTTAAACATTTTCACAAGCCAGTAATGCGCTCAGGCTAATTGTCTGCATAGAAATGAAGATTTTCTCGTGAATAAAAGCGTGCATTAGTACATGTCGTCGTAATTAAAGTACTAGGAGACTAACTTCAATTCCAGCAATGTCAGATATGGCGTAAATGAACAATGTATTTGTAAATAGAATTCTTTTTTTTTTAGATCACATACCAATAAAATAAGTGCAATCTTCTGAGTCAGACGATCTGTTATTGCATGTACTCTTGCTCTATTCAAGTGAAGCTGTTATATTTCAAATATTAAAACATTGTTTAGATATAAGATCTCATATATCAAATCAATATATATATATATAGATATCAATATCTTCAGGATGTCCAGGATACAAATATGGTGAGCATTGAACAAACACGGATCCCTGGAAATACAGAAGTGGGATCAGGTGCCATGGAGAAGTAAGCATCCCCTGTTCAAACAAAACTTGTTGATAATTTCTATTTTTTTTTATTTATTCTGTTTTTAATTATTTCAAGATAGTCTAATATGAAATTTACCCCTCTTTAATTTTTATTTGTATCAAAATATGTTTAAAGAATTACCAGAATTGAATTTAACTGCTTTATCATATTTTTCTGTCATATAATGTGGTTAAGAATTTTCCAAAATAGAATTAAAGCTGTTTAATATATTTCTATATTAGGAGGAGGATAATTGTGCGTAACACATTTTACTGTTATATAAATACAGATTACAATACTTTGATTTAGTGATAGTCTAAATTTATGATAAATTTATAAATTTGCCATGACTTTAATTCAGAAAAAATAAATGAAAATTCAGACAATCTTAAGAATGTTCAACGAATTAATAATACTACATACGGATTATACTGACACTATAGGTTTTATAGCACGAATCCCTCCAATCGTATAGTCGACGTACACAAAAGTGGTTCCAACCAAGGTCGACGCAATTCGTATTGTTTTGTATGTTTGTTTATTTTTTTTTATGTTTTTGCATATTCAAAATACGAGATATATTTTATTTTGACAAAATCGTATATAATCGTGTTCTTTTTATTTTTGCCAAAAAATTGTCTGTTTCGTACAAAAAAGTATGGGATGTTATTTAAGATTATACTATAACAATATTTCTGATAACAAAATATCTTGATTAGATAAATAGAAGTGAAAAGAGGTTGAGAGAAAATACAAAAGACATAAAACATATAAGAGCACGACTACAGAGTAAGAGTTTAAATAGTTCAATTTAAAGGGCCGTTGGCTGTGTAAACCAAAAATGATTTCGATTTTGTTTCTACTTTTACTACTTGTACTTGATGTACATTAACAAATAAGAGCTATACACCAGCATAAAAATATCATATTACAATATATTTTGTGAAAATAAGGTTAGGTCCAGTGTGGTATTCACACACAAATAGTAGGATTGAGCTAATATTTTAAACATAATACCAAAGTTATAATGCTCATGACGATATCGTTTCTGTCAATTAGACTTCATCAGTTGAGCTTCAATTTAAAAGTTATGTGTATTTTCTAAAGAGAAAGTGGTATTATACAAGGCCAAATAATGTCTCTAAAAGTATAGCCAAAATCAGTCTAAGAGTAACCACTGTTAAAAATGACTATCTTAGCTTTAGAGAAAAAATTTGAATTTAAATGATGTTAACAGTACCAAATATTACTTTAGTATAAGATGTACAGCTGGTACCGAAATACCAGGTGCTAGGTTAATCAAAAGTGTCAAGTCTATATCTCTCAAACATTTTTTTTACAGAAAATATAGGAAATTATCTGTTTCTGTTATTGTATATCAACCCAAGTAGTAAAAAGGGTGGATAAATTGAAAAAAAAAATAACAACAGATAATGACCTTTTAAAGATACATTGCATCTGATTTCCAGAGAGGAAATGGAATCGGTCTGAAAGTTTACCAACATTATAGAAAGTCTCTCGATTTTAATTGCATCAAACAAAGCAATGTAAGACCAAACAGAGAAAGGGAAACAGGGATAGAAGGACTATAATTAGCTTTATCATATCTTTTTAAAAATCAAAACATATTTTTGTTTAACAGACTTCTAAAGATTTCACTAATTTTCTGTACATGTAGTATTTTTTTCTTTTTAACGATTACAATGCATTAAATATAGTATCACGGAACTCCATCATGGAACCGGTCACAGTTTTCGTGGTTTTATTTCGACCGGAAGTAACCAACGGAACCTAGACAGTCCAAGCTATAGACTGCCATGCCACCTCACATACGCCCATATCCAGTCTGTGTGTCACCTTTTAATTTTTGTATTTAGAACCTACCTAGTAAATATATATATATATATAAAACTTGACATTATCTACTTGAATTAAAAATTAGGATTATGTCTTTTTTATTTTTTATTTCACCACCGCGTACTAAATTTAAATAATAAAATATGGCAGGAGGCTCAAGCAAGGGTCTTGTATTGGTGAGAAGCTACTGGTCCAACCACTATGGTCATCTGTAATACAGCGTTCAGTTCTCAAGCGTGTCGTTTCGGAATCGAAATCGGGTAGTGTACCGACTTATTTTTTTGCAAATCGCCCAGCACAAAGAATTGAAAATGAATCAGATTTGTAGTGAGATTTAAAACCAATGTTATGTATCAGTAAAGGTGTGGCTTATCCCAAAACATTTGCATAATTATGCAAATTAAACATTAAATGAGCCTGAAGTAAAACTGAAATGTATACGCAGAGATTATGGGCCCCTCTTAATCCTCCCCTTATAAACAATCGTTAACAATAAATACAGTATGATCAATAGTCATTAAGTTTCTAAGATTTTCGTTTTTCTTTTCTATCCCGTGATCTGTGTTTTGAGTCAGTAAACATAATTATTCAGACGTGTTAATGACGGAAGTTCTTATTTGTAAATATTCCATACAAAGAAATATAACTGACGGGTATTATACCAGTTCAGACAAAAGTTCTTCTATAGGTTGCTAAATCATTTTATGACCAGTGCACATGTCAGTTTTATTACTACTTCCGTTAGACGGCGTTAACTGTACCAGTTTACGGCTTTCTTTGTACGACTACCGAAAACGAATGATTAATGTTTATGAATCAGATATTTAATTCTTCATTAAATTTCATAAAAAAAGATCTCTGTGGTCAAACAATTTCTTTGAAATAAACATAAATCAAAACAAAAATATAACCAATTCAGAGTTTATATATAATGCTTTGTAACAATTGTTGGAACTAATTTGCCGCTAAATGATATGCAGAAAGTGTATGATTTCCATAACCCAAACCTTTCAGTTGACACTAATGAATTCTCCAGATATTTTACGGTCATGCCTGTTTTGCAGGAAATTGGTTCCACAGCAGGTGCTGTTTTTTGTTGTTTTTTTTTTAAATATAAATCCAAAACAAGGTGTATAGTAGATTGAAATCATTGCTATTCTATAGTGAAAGACTAATGTTTGTGATATTATACATATATATCTGTATATCACACACACACACACATACACACACACACACACACACACACACACACACACACACACACACACACACACACACACACACACACACATATATATATATATATATATATATATATATATATATATATATATATATATATATATATATATATATATATATATATATGCACACACAGAAGGAGAGAGAGGTATTAACATATTGACGGAGAAATAAAACATAAATTTCAATTTTTGTGAATATTTCATATTTCATGCAATAAGGGATCCAAATATTAAAATTTGTTTCCGACAACATACCCCGTTTTATAAAAGGCATATATTTGATTTCCCCATACTCCTTTTGATAATGGGAGAACATAATATATGAACACGTCATACAACCTTTCATGAAGAACATTTTTCATATTTATTAAATGAGACAAGGAAATTTTTTTTGTAAACTGTAAACAATTGATAACAAAAAGATAAACTATCGTGATTTATTACTGTAAGTAAAATTTTAAGCCCTGAAATTATGACATTTCCTTCTACAAAATATATGGTTTGAGCATGTACATGAATAAAACTAGATCTGGGAAAAGAACAACGATAAAATGTCAGACTTTGTCAAAAAAAGGTGACATAAACGTTATTTTTTATACATCACACACACACACACACACACACACACACACACACACACACACACACACACACACACACACACACACACACACACACACACACACACACTGAGATAAAGGTTTAAACTTTATTTATTTTACAAAGATTAACAAACAAATTATGTCAACTTATTTATGTCTCCCGTTGGTTGGCCCTGATGTTGGCGTGCGGGGATCCTTACTGTGGGATAAAATCGGAGTACCCGGATATAATCCATGTGTCCGACTTGGCGATCACTATACCATCTCTACTCCCCTTTCAAATCCAAGAATTGAACCCGGGTCGCATTGGTGAGAAGCGAGTGCGCTAATCATTGCACTACTCGGACACACGCACGGGTACAGAAATAGACTCAGATATACACACACATATGAAAACATAGACAGATAGACACATATGAACACATATACACACATGCACAGGCACACACACACACCCACACACACACACACACACACACACACATATATATATATTTTATAGGATCTATATGTTATGCAGCTTCATAACAGATTACATAAATATTTTATATGCAACACGTATAATAAAGCCTAGCGGTGATTTGATTGGCTAACGTGCAGCAAACTGAACTACTTTTATTCATTACGTACGCAGACTTCATTCATGTGAAGGTTGGAAATAACGTCATTTCATTCATCTGAATGTTGGCGATGACGTCACTTGGTATTTGTGACGTCACTTGAACTTGAATGGGGACAATTGAATAAAACATGTGTAGATGGTTTTTAAAATTTGGTTGTATTCAAGTCGGCAATTTTGCTGACTTCAGCATCTTAAAAAGTATGCTTAAATGTAAATAATACTTTAAAATGTAGGCTAAACGTATGCATTCAAATATTAGCAACATTTACAATATGTTGTGTGCACTTATTTCTGCGCAAGTATTTACCTATTTGGAACAATTTGGTCAACTCAAAAAAAAAAAAAAGAAAATTTAAATTATCATTCCCAGTCATCAGAAAATGCCGTTTATATTGCATATGTTTGATCATATGATAAAAAGAATTTGTCACGAGTTTTCATTCATATCACATTTATGATAGTCGTAAAATGGAAAATTCAAAAACTCGTATCATGAATGTGATATGAAAGGAAACTCGTGACAGATCACACACACACACACACACACACACACACACACACACACACACACACACACACACACACACACACACACACACACACACACACACACACATATATATATATATATATATAATTATGTTAAAATTATAGCAAATAATTATTTACAATGGTGGAAAAATGTTCTTTAATGTTTATTTATGTAATTAGTAGTTGCTACTTCGTTCAGTAGGTTACAGTTTAAAGGGACATTGGTTGTGCTTTTCAAAACATTTTCCCCCTTTTTACTACTTAGATTGATATACAATAACAAACAGAGAATGCACAGTCATAAAAATTATCAAAGTCCTATATATTTTGTGAGAAGTGGTTGACAAACCAAGGTTTGATACTTTTTCAATTGCAATTGATTAACTCAACCTTGATATTTATATATGGATACAACAAGGGACCTGACCTTATTTTCACTTACGGAATATAAACCTAGCCTGTGTCTACCTCTTATTTATTATTGTACATCAAGTACAAGTTGTATAAGTAGAACATAAAATGGAATTACATATAATTTTTGGTGAACACAAATAACGCCCCTTAAAGTAGCCAGGCATGTTAGACCAAAGTCGACTTTTGTTGAAAGGATACTAGTCTCCGACTTATTCCGTCATTGTTATGATATGACTTAACCCTTTGATCCCTACAGGCCACAATAAAGTGGTCTTAAACTATAGAAAAGAATAAACCACTCACAAACGCAGGGGTGAAAGGGTTAATGCAGATAAAATAAATGTAAACTAATAGTTATACTTGCTTCAAATGGTATTAAGAAACTTGAAGTTTGTATTTGTTTATGTTCCTTATCATACGGCATGGTACTAAAAAGAAACATCTATGTCAATGAATTTAAAGTTGTATGGCATATCAACTGTTTATATCGTTCATTATAAGAAAAAAAAATAATCAGGAAAACAAAAAACAAATATTGCATAACCACTGCATAAAGATTTTACTGCGATAGTACGCGATTGCTATCTTTGCTGCTGATAATAGAGATGACGTATTTATTTACAAGAAACTCACATCAAAGTCATAACAGAACCGTGTGGTGGCAATACGAAAGTCTATTAACCTATAACCGTGGGAAATTAAAATAATTTAATGTGCCGGCTTACAAGGTAACATTTTTGATCTGTAAAATGACTGTCAAAACCATCAGATGCAAGCAGATTGCTTAAACCAAGTATCTAAATGCAAATATCCACTTTCTATGTACGGCAATGCAGTTACAATTCAGTCTGACATACCAACTGACGGTAATTCTTTAAAGCTATTTCTTTACCAGTCAGGTCATTATAATCAATTAGATTAGCTGAAAGACGTGTAATAATAAAACCTGTCGATTTCAAGCAGACAGATTCGCTTTCAATTGGATTGTATTATTGGCTGTATTGTCAAGTACATTTAACGAATCAGATCTAAAGTTATCCGGTGTCACAACAGTGTCTTTTGTTCGCACGGCTATGGACAGCATTTACAGGTTGAATAAAAACTAATTACAGGAATATGGTCACAGTGTTATGTCGCAGTTTTTATGTATTAATGATATCAATACTATTTCTAAAATTCATTCATACATTTTTTCTTGCCTGTGTGTTTTGTTTTATATTTTTCTTTTGCGTACAACTAACATCACTAGATGTTCTAGAATTATATATATAGAATGTATTAATTAATTTTTTGTTTTAGTCATTCATTTAAATTCTTACCTCCACTTTTTTTATATTATTCTTTTGAGAAACTAACATCAATTAGGTGTGCTGGAATTACATCTATAGAATGTAGTAATTAATTCTTTCTTTAAGTCATTCGTTTAAATGTTTACATCCACTTTCTGAAAATGCTGAATTGTTTATCTATTCTTATGATTTACATGCAAAGAGACTCTCAAAACAAATAATCATAAACAATGATATTGACATGTAATGTATTAGATGAGGATAATACTTTGCGATAAACTGAGTAATCCCTCTCTTTGATAGATATTATTAACATTACCAAAGTTATAATCTTACCAAATACTCAATATGATCCTTTCTGTCAAGTCAATAAGACTTTGTTAGTTGAGCTTGAATTTAATTCAAATGTATTTTTCCGAAAGAAAAAGTGGTGTCATAAAAGGCCAAATAATAAATCTAAATTTATTACCAAATCCGTCTAAATGTACCCATTTTAAAATGAATATTTTAGCTTTTGAGAAGTTTAGAATCTAAATGAAGGTATATGAGCGAAGTATTACTCGGCTGATACAGAAATACCAGGTACTTTGTTAACTCGATATTTGCCTAGTAAAACTTTTATTGTCATCTGTTTCTGTATTTATCTTATCATAACCATCTGCATTTGTATCCCCTGGATGCTGACCAGTGTCCATTGCTATGACCGGGTTCATAAAGATAAGACATGAATCTGTACATTGGTCATCTGTTTAAATAAATTTTACACGGTGGTTTCTAAGAGTTGCGGACTAGTTTGAAAAATTCTGAATTTGTATCAAGAGTACCAGAACACTCTAGCTTTATCTGGGAATCAAATCGATATTGACAAATGTATGATATATTATATTCATGTAACAAATTATCTATAATTATAACATATGCGTTCTCTAATACATTATTATATTTATCTATCATAAAAAGGTTACAAACCCAAATATATCGTTTAATGTATTAGTCTTAATATTGCATTGTCAAGTACGACGCAGATAAATAGCTCAACAGGGTTAGGATGCTTTGTGTGTGTGTGTGTGTCTGTGCCGAATTAACTAAATTTACTCAATATTCAAGCCCAACTTTTATTCTTCTTATTTTCAATATATAGTCTTTTGTAACTTCTGGCTTTGACGTATAGGTAACGTATTATTTTTATTTTTCATCATTCACATAAAACAATTTTGTGTCACACTTATGATTTTCCTGTAAAAGGTAAATAAAATGTTGAGTACGGTACTCAAGTTTTGAGCATGTATTACAAATATTTCTTTAATATTTCTGAAGTTTTCTTCAAATGAGCAATAATTCTAATTATTATTTTCAATTGTTCAATATATAAACATGTCCAGTTGCAGCAAAAAGAGTGTATGTGCTTTTAATTTAAAGTCATGAAAAGTGAATTGAACTTGAATACTCAGAAAAGTGGATGACCCGGGGTCAAAATAAATTTCGTATCTAGAGCACAAGTGGGACAATATTAAATTATAGACTTTATATTGGTCACTGAAATTGATAAAAGTCATTTTCGAATCAACAAGTATAACCAAAACATTAGTTTTATCAACAACAACAACAACAACAATAACACAAACAATAACAACAACAGCAACAACAACAATAACAACAATTACAACGGCAACAACAATAGCAATAGCAGCAGCAGCAACAACAACAATAACAACAATTACAACGGCAACAACAATAGCAATAGCAGCAACAACAACAACAATAGCAACAATTACAACAGCAACAACAATAGCAATAGCAGCAACAACAACAATAGCAACAATTACAACAGAAACAACAAGAGCAATAGCAGCAACAACAACAATAGCAACAACAACAACAATAACAATAGGAACAGCAACAATAACAACAGCAACAACAAGAGCAATAGCAGCAACAACAACAATAGCAACAATTACAACAGCAACAACAAGAGCAATAGCAGCAACAACAACAATAGCAACAACAACAACAATAACAATAGGAACAGCAACAATAACAACAGCAACAACAAGAGCAATAGCAGCAGCAGGAACAACAACAACAATAGCAACAACAACAATAACAATAGGAATAACAAAAACAAGAACAGCAGTAGCAGCAGTAGCAATAATAATAATAATAATAATAATAATAATAATGATAAAAATAATAATAATACACCAAAGAAAAGACTCTTTGCAACACAAGCTGTAAAAAACAGGTTTAATGCAGAGACCATAATGTAAAAAGTAAGACGTTTTATACATGTATATAATCATTGTCATAGTTTTATAAATCAGGCAAAATAACAAAAATATAAAAACATAAAAAGTGATGAGGTAAACAACCTGGAAAATTGCTTTTATCTTTTCAAACGGAAGAAAAGCAATCTATCATATGCGTTATATTGGAAATCAAATAAAAATGAAATTGTGTGTTTTTGTATAATTTCATTTGTAAAAATTACAAATACAAATGTTGACCATACAAACAAACAAACAAACAAACAAAAAGCAATTAAGAATCAAACAGACAGTTAAAATGGTGCCATTATTCCACAAATTAGTTAGCATATCATTATTAAAAAGTAAAAATGAAGAAGTACCAATTGATAATCGAAACTCAATTCATTAGAACACGCCGAATTAGATGTGGAAATGGTCTCAACATGAAGAACAATTGTGAATCCCAAACGGGATAGGACCAGGTGTCTGGAAGGAGTCAGCGTCCCCTGCTGGCTTGTCACACCCGTCGCAAACGAGAAACTAACATCCGGAAATAAGATGCGTTTGATATCAAGTTTGACGTTTTAATAATTTTAACAAATATCAAAATTCAGTTCAAATAAACAGCTTGCGGATAAATAAAAGCGTAATAGAAAACTGAACCGCTTGAACCGACATTTACTCTGTAGCGAGTTCAAGAAGTTTAAACATTGACAGTTCTATATCACAGATGCGCAACTAGACATTTTAAAACTGCATTATCTGCAGTCAACTTAACAGCAAATGTTACAGTATAGAAATATGTACAACACAGCAAACTCCAATACTTTACTATTTGGCAGGGAAAAGCGGAACACATAACGAAAGGAATAAACAAATATTCTCGTAATACATGTAATATAGATATCCAAAATTATACACATATATCAATCATTATGATTTCTTTAGAAAACTTATGTATCGTAAATTATTTGATAGATTATATGAAAGGTAAAATATATTATGAATAATAATAATAATAATATTAATAACAATAATAATAATAATAATAATAATAATAATAATAATAATAATAATAATAATAATAATAATAATAATAATAATAATGATAATAATAATATTGATGATGATAATAATAATAATAATAATAATAATAATCAATCATCATCATCATCATCATCATCATCATCATCATCATCATCATCATCATCATCATTATAACAGTAATGACTACGTTATAACCTGAACTTTTACAGAAAATTGTAATTTGTCAGACTGTAAAACTTAACTCTGGTTTGTTTTGTATATTCAAAGTTTTACATCGAGTCTCTATCACATGATGTATATTATTCGAACCAGGTAACAATACATGATTACCCAACGCTCTTTATAATGTGTAATGTAAATGTATAAAGGTATATTACCCGGCAAAACAAATTATATTTCATACTTTCTTAACATAGCTGTTCAAGTTTTTATTAGCTATTTTTAAACTGTAAGAATTTTCTAACTAGGTTGGATTTTTTGTATTACTTTCTGCAATTTTGATCAGGATACGATATTAACTCGGGAGATAATTGTCGTAGATTTTTACTGCAGTTCTTCTTCGCCAGTCAAATACTGTTTAACTAGAAAATTTCGCCGCTGGTTGTTTTCGTCCTTTTACGACAAAAAAACATATTAACACGGTCTGAAATTCGCACGAAATCATGTTTCTTAGATGGCATGAATGATCATGCATCAGTAATTTTGTTTGGAATTTTCGCCTTCATCTAAAAAGATTAAGAGTGAAAATGTCGAAAAATTCAACATATACCATACCTTTTTAGTTTGGGTATAGGCCCTACAGTAAAACTTGTTTTAACGACCATCTGTGCATAAAGATCACCTGCTCATAAAGTCTGTTTTTTTGCTGTCCCAAGTAGAACATTTGTGCATAAATCAACCTCTATATAAAGACCATCTCCCTAAAAAGACTGGTTTTGTTGTGTCCATAACAGGGACTTTATATACAAGTTTCACTGTATACAGTTAATATGAAAGTGAGCTTATTTGTTATAAGAATAAATTGCATCTCCAATGTCAAAATATTCATGCTATATTACCGATTTGAATACAACTTAATCAATGTCCTGAAAACTAAGAGTCATAAAATCGTTTTCACATTTTCTGTTTTTTCTGTCATTTAACAAGATATGAACATAACCCCAGTTTAAGACAATTCATACATTCAAATGTTAGCTGAAATACCAGAGCCCGAAGTCACATAGTTTATTCAATACTCAAGCTCAACTTTTATTATATTATTTTGGCTATATAGTCCTTTGTAAAACTTCTTGTTATGATTGAATATGAAACACAATATTATTTTTTTATTATTATTCACATAACAATTGTAAGCCACACTTGTAATTTTTTTTATTCAAAAAAAAACATACACGTGTAACAACAAAAAATGTACATTGACAAAAAGAGAAAAGATAATTACTACACTTATAATATAATTACAACACTTATAATATTTCTGAGAAAAATACCTTGTACATGGTACTTTTGACAGTTTTCTTCAAGTGAGCAATGACTTTCATCATTATTTACCAACGTATGCCATCAATATACAAACATGTCCAATGGTAGCATAAATTATATGTGTTTTTTACCTTGAAATCATGAAGAATTAGTTGCTCTTGAGTACTAAATAAATCTGGTGACTTTGGTTACAGGATATTCAGTACACAAAAATACAAATTATAGAGATGTGCCTTTTCTTTGCCTAAAGTGTCACATTGTGTTCTCTCCCTCTCATTATATCCCTCTTTTCTCTCAATGTTTCAAGAATATTTCTATCATTTGTACACTCTGATTTTAATACACTGAAATTTAACTATAATTAGTTCTATAAATTTATACAAATCCAAGATTAAAAATAAAACGTTCCTATCTATTGGCAAATAATAATAATAATAATAATAATAATAATAATAATAATAATAATAATAATAATAATAATAATAATAATAATAATTCATATTTCTTTGTATCAATTATTTTACTATGAATCTCTATTTAACGAGTGTTAAAATCTGCCTTTATAATAGTTTGTCAATCATAAATCAATAATTAACAAATTTGTTAAATTTTTAATATTTTCTTTTGTATGGATTCCATTTGGAATACATTTGTGTCCTATTTTGTCATTTTAAGAGGAAACCTAAAAAACTGAAATGCTGTGTACTAGTGAGTGATACATCATACCTAAAGATCTACGACGATTTTGTCAAACGAATTTAAAATATGAATACATTAACATCTGCTGAAAAATTAAAATGCTGTTTATCCAATTAACTGGCTGTTCCATTATGTGATATGATAGCATTACCTTTGTTGATCTGACTATATTTAAAATATAAAATTACCTGTGTGGTTGTTACCTGTCCGTGCTGTACGACGTTAATTAAAGTTTTGATGTACGATCTTAAAGGCCAGAATATTACGCCATATTTCATCCGAAATAATACTATTCTGATTTATGATGTTTTTATTTCTATTAGAATTTTTCCTGATGGATGATAAAAATATCAGGCATCAATTTTAGTTCTTTAAAGTACAATAAAACAAAGATATATGATAATACATACATACATACTTGCATACATACATACATACATACATACATACATACATACATACATACATACATACATACATACATACATACATACATACATACATACACATATATTTTAAAAATAAATACATTTATATTTATAGGCCAATTGAAATTAATTCCCAAGTGCGTCGGTGTACATGATTATGTGTGTTTGCGTGCTTGTGTGTGTGTAAATGTGTGTGTGCGTGTGTGTATGTGCAAATGTATTTGTGTGTATATATGTGTATGTGTGCATGCACGTGTATTCTATAATCATTTATGAATTGTGTAAAATGAATTCCCTCTGAATGAAGTCGTATGTAAGATATCTCACAGATTGCATAACCTATAGTCCTAAAATAATGTAAGGTAAAGTACAAGCACTGTGATCGTTTTATTTTTTTAGGTTGCTAACACTTGACCTATTAACTTTTATTTTAGATATGTAAATTTCTGTAAACAGCACAATTACTCATAGAGATTTTCTTTTTGCCAAGCATACTCTCTCTAGATGGATTGTTTCCTTGATAGATTTCAATAACCATTATCACACCCTTTAAACCACATATGCAGTATACATTTTGAAAAAAAAACTGATGATCTCTGAGTTTTCTGTCGTTTAATTATTTTTGTTTTTCCTTTTGTTGTCGGTCACTGTGGTCTAGAAACAATGGACTATTCTGTAAATCAATGACTTAGACCAGTACAACGGTTTCTCTAGGGGTGAATGATATACTTTAAACTCTTAAATAAACCATATTTACATGTGCGTCGGTGTACATGATTATGTGTCTTTGCATGCTTGTGTGTAAATGTGTGTGTGCATGTGCAAATGTATTTGTGTGCATATATGTGTATGTGTGCATGCGTGTGCATTCTATAATCATTTTTGAATTGTGTAAACTATGAACATATATCGGTCTTTAGGTAATTTATGCTATATATATATATATATATATATATATATATATATATATATAATATATATATAATAAATATATATATATATATATATATATATATCTTCCCAAATGAAAACGAAACATCTCTAAATTTCAATTATTTATAATTTGATACCAAAAATTTCGAATACTTTGTAAACATACTTTTACGTTTCTTTTTATCCATACAAGTAATGTAAGCATGTATTATCAGAACGATTCTAAAATGTTACAATTAACTTTAAGATGCTTTTTTTATTTATTTTGTGATGCCATTTATCAATGTCGTTATTTCTCGTGACTGATCTCTTATCTTGGAGTTATCTGATGATGGTCTCATTGGACAGGACTAATTTAGTTTGAACATGGGATTGAGAGAACAGAAGTTCTAAGGCCTGAATGTTGATATCGCAATTTTTTAAATCACTATTCCACAAGAGAGCTGTTCACACACACACACACACACACACACACACACACACACACACACACACACACACACACACACACACACACACACACACACACCTATACAGAGAGAGAGAGAGAGAGAGAGAGAGAGAGAGAGAGAGAGAGAGAGAGAGAGAGAGTATCTAAAAACAAAGCGTCTTATTTTGTAATAAAAGTCGCATAAATAATTCTTAAAGCATTTATCACTTGCACCGCTGTTTGACAGTGTTTGCGCATTGATAAGTTTAATTTTTTAATGGTAAACAAAACAATGGTAATGTAACAAAAACAAGCTAATTTGTACAAAACCACGTTAATGAAATTAAATACTTCTTAAAACTGTGTTGAATTATTATTGCCCTCGCACATACAACCATATAGTAATGTGAAAACGTATGCGTTGCAAACAAATCGGTTTTCTTATAACTTGCTGAATGGTACATAATCTCCATCGATTTAAAATGATAAATAGTAAGCCCGTGAATATGAACCTTTCGCATTATCTTTAAAAAAAATCTTAGATTATCCAGCCCTGTATAACCCCGCCTATGAAAATTGTGGATGCAATCTTTAAAATAATTATATAAAAAGATATATTTTTTGAATTAGAAATGGTCTTTGATATATATATATAACACGAATTCCTTGAAATTTGTCTCTCCCGATGTTAGCCATTTTCGCCCTTCACTGAGAGGACGAATTGAAAATGAGACCGAAATTTTCAAGCTGAATAATTAGTGCACACGCATACATACCATCAATGAAACTATGGTGATTTAGGACGAATTTAAGACGGCGTTTATTTATTTTTCGTCTTAAAAAGGCAAAAATAACCAATGGTGACCCATTTCGAGGCATACAGTAATTATATAACAAAACGAACACAGAATTCGATGAATTGATTATGGAACATACTCTTTAAAAGACCAATCGTTTAGAATGACCAGTATATGACTTTACTGTTAATTTTAAAATATAGATATGTAAGCCGCGCGTGATGTATATGAACGATTTGTAGGGAAAAAATCAACGAGCTAACTAGTAAGACAAGAATATTCCATTTTACCCGAGGGTATACATAAACCTAGTACCTGCTATTTCGATACCAGCTTTTCAACTTATACTAAAGTAATATTTGGCACTGTTTACACAATTTAAAATCGAAAATTGTCTAAAGCTAAGATAGTCATTTTTTACAGTGGTTACTCTTTGACGGATTTCGGATATACTTTTAGAGATATTATTTGGCCTTGTATGATACCGCTTTATCTTTAGAAAATACACATACTTTTCAAATTGGAGCTCAACTGATGAAGTCTAATTGACAGAAACGATATCATCTTGAGCATTATAACTTTGGCATTATGTTTATAATATTTTAAATAGTGTAGATGACCTTGATATTTGCTAACTTGTGTAAGACAATTCTAGAGACAATGCTTCCTTTAAGTTAATATTTTATTTGTTCTTTTTCTATGAAAAAATCAATGAAATATTGAGTTTCAAGCATCGATAATTTTCAATGAAAAGTTACATTGTTTAATTGTTGATGAAATTTTAGGCTAACGATTTTTACAACCCTGCATAATATTCAAATTAGTATCCCTAAATTTTGTATATGATATACCTTTCTGTTGATACTTTTGCTCAAACACTTGTTCTATTACCCCGGGCTCATTTGCGTTAATTAAAAAAAAATCATGTCTTAAAGTATTATTAACTTGACTTTCTCAGCCAACCAGATTTTAGGATAAGATTAAATTGAGTACAAATGACAGTCTGTAGTATAAATCAAAGCTTTGGATAAGTGGGTTTGGTAAAATACATACATTAAGTATAAAACATAAAATATCTTCAGTAAAACCTCGTTATACTGCCAACATAGCAAAAACTTGGAAATTATTAAGGTGTTTGGCGATAGGTTGAGGGAAAGCTTAATTAAGATTATAGGGAAAAGTGGAATAGAGGACTTTCAAATCATTAAGCGTTAAGCGAGGTGGCGAATGAAATTGGGGCATTATAAAGAGGTTTTGCTGTATAATCATGTGTGTGCAGAGACATATATCTTCCTAGCATTAAAAAGAATATAACCAATAAATTCGCACATGATTTCACCTCTAGATTTCTAGAGGTCCGTGTTTGTCCCATATTCACCAACTTTGGGATCAGGTGTGTCCAATATTCACCAGATTTGTATATTGGCACCTGATCACAGCTCTAGATTTCTAGAGGTTCGTGTTTGTTCTATATACCAGATTTGTATATTGTATCCTGGACATCCTGAAGATCAATACTGTGTATCTGTGATTCTTGAATTAAAATACATGACAACAATTGCAAATTGTGTTTGTAACATTTTAATTCCAAAACATCTACATTTCAATACAATTGTGTTCTTTTGTAGTTAAGACGAATATAAATAAAACATATTATGAAATGTTCTCATATGGAAGAAAAGATGGAGACATTTTATGCTGAAGACATTACTAAAAATGTAAAACGTGTAAGAGCAGAAAAAACATCTTAAATATACCACCAACCATGTATGCGATTGTAAACCGCCGTATTAGAATACAATATATATCTATATCTGTTGAATGTCTTAACATTCACATTATTTGGTTTTAAGAATAAATAAAATTCGTACGCCTATTAAAGAATGACTTTGCCCAGCTGTACATACTTTCTAATACCAATATGTGCTAAGTAAAATCTTAAATTCTTATTTCTTACATCTACAAACACTTGACTTCAATTAAGATCTCGGTGTGAAAAAATTATTAAAAAGCACTATTTAGATAAACACCATCTACTTAAGTTTTATCAACTGATACGAGACCCTATTTGTCCTCTGTCTGTCAGAGGTCTAGTTTCAAGTACTAGAAACAATGACATTTCGGCAATTGATTGACCAATGTCAACAAATCGTCATACATTTATATTAACACGTTACCCTGTTACCCGATGTCAGACTCGGCTAATTTTCCTGTACGAAATCATTAAGTCCGAGTAAACAGCACTTGGCATATAGCACTTAGGGAAATATCTAGCACTTGCGATAGACTGAAGTCTTTATTAATCCCCTCGTAGCCATATTAACGTTGTTGGAGCGGTTCATGACTGCACCAAGCTCCAAATCGAACGGGATAAGATCGTATATTGTCCTCAAGCGCCCTCTTAATGTCTGGAGTCAGGAAAGTGTTTGACCCTATCACACATTTCTGTGCTATCGGATCAATACATTGCCTTAATATTAAGTTAAGCTTCACTACTTAATCAACTTCATCTTAATTTTACACACAGCTACTGATCTGTTTGTAAATCCGTCACGAAATTCGCGGATAAACGTCAGTAGATGTCCTTGTTAGGCAACTTTGAGCTATTTCCCGATCATTTCCAATCAGATTAAAACATA